>JAFMSR010000001.1:42667797-42783598 GCA_022818135.1 Saxidomus purpurata | reverse complement strand
AACAAGCTTCAAATAAATCATAGAACAAATTTAGACCTTTAAAGTTACAAAGAATTTATACCTGCTTTACCTCTTGCCGACCAATTTCTCCTCCGCATGACCACTTCTTCTCTCTGGCCATTTTGAGCATTAAACGTAACATTTTTGGGCCAATTCGAGACAAAATGGCTGCAGTGGTAAAGGATAAAGGATATGCAAAAATCAAGTAGCTAGCACTATTTGAATTTTTATCAGTAGCAAACTAACTAAAAAGGCGACATAAAAAAAGCTAGCATGTTGTTTAGCGTCTTTACAAAGGAAAAAAAGCTACAAGCTCCTACATAGGGAAAAGTGGGCGATTTCCGGACGTGAATGTGTTCAAAAAGAAGAGTGTAATAGGGAGTAATAAGAAAAAGAGTCTCTTTTACGAAGACCCTCATACGCCACTGCGATTGGAATTAATTTCGTATACCGAACTATTATTTTGATATATCGAAGTTTTTCGTTCTTACGAATATAACGAAATATTAATTTCGTTTAAAAAAATATTTTTTCGATTTGAGAATATTTCACTAATAACTGACCTGATTCAGATATTATTTAATTCGATAAATCGAAATAATAAATTCTAGAATCGCAGTGTCACATGGGGTCTTTGAGTAAAAGACTTTTTGCTTTAATTAAGGCACATTAATGATCTTTAGTATTATCTTCAAACAAAGCCCATCATTGACACTTTCCTTGGTCAAGTTGTTTGCATACACCAAAACCATGATTATTAGTCTGAAAATAATGAAGAAGACAGGTTTATTGTTTTGAAGGATTTTCTATGCGCAATGAATCTTTTTAACTTGCATTAGTAAATAGACACTATTGTCTTTGTGGTGTTTTTCATTAACATTATCTTTTTACATCTTAAAGCCTGACAGTAAACGAGTTGACATGTCTAGCAGAGATGACCAGATAAATCCTCTCTACATGAACTGGGTCAGAGCAGGCCAGGGCCTCAAGTGTCTGCAGCAAGGTCTCTCGCCCTTTGTCGAAAAATTGTCACAGCGCCGCCATCAGGATCATCTCTACAGTTACTTCAAGGCCCAAGGGTCACCTGCAAGTTGTTGCACCGAATGCACTGCCGACAACCTTCTCCCGGAACATCCACGGAAAAATTGTATCCATAAGTATCGATCAAAATGCTTTTGTAATAGCTCATCTGGCAGACGAACATGCCCAAAAAACTTTTGCAGCAGATTTTATGATCTAATTATTCTCGATCACGAAGAAAGAAATCCATCATTAGCAAATACTGATCCTTCAAAATGGTACAGCGAGCACTGGTCGTATGCGAAATGTTACATTGGAATAGCAGGTTCTTCAGACAAACAGTCTGCAGCCGATACAGACGCCACTGGTCTTCTGTCAATCCTGCTGAACAACATGGAATTAGGGAGTTACGTAGATAACACGGGGATTTTAAAAAACGTAGGTTTATTTGGACTGTCTTTATAAATTAAACTTATGCAGCTTTATTACGTGTGCCTTAGACGATCAGTGCAGTTGCTGTTCTTCATAAATACGCTTAAATAGAAAAATAGCTCGTTTTGGAACTTCACTATTTTACCCAAGTACCACTGCAAGTCGATTGTAAGTAAATATTTCAAATCAAGTAGAGATCAAACAAACTTGGCAAAGTAGTTGTTAAAGAGACTAAGTTTGAATCATATGAATGTCTTTGAAGAAATAAGTCGGATTTGTTATCTTGAACTCTTTGTTAGTGTGTGTCTAATGTTATTTACTAATTTGTCATGTATTTTAGGCCAGAGACTTGCGTAATGAAGTACTGCATTCTGCCACGTTTGAAATTGAGGAGGCCAGGCTAACAATAATTATAAATACATTTCAAGATGTGCTGCGGGACAAAAAAACATTGGTAAATGAAGCAGAAGCCATTAGTGCCATAGATAATCTTGAAAAGGTAATGGTGTTTCTTGTTCATTTTAGATCACATGCGATTAATTGAGGCGGCATACTTAACTCGGTTTTAATTTTAGTTTTCTTTTTTCGATTTTTTTATTTATCAACTTGAATACGCCACATAGTCTTACAGTCACACATCCGATTGTGCTAGTAATAACTGAATCAATAACTCAAATCCCAGTATGGATTTCAAAAATGGCGCTGATTAACGACATGTTCAAGACAAGTGTGTTGGAGAGGAAACTATACTCAGCAAAAATAGAAACGTCCCTCCATATTTCAGGAAAGATTTATCGAAAACCAAAAGGGTTACTTTTATGAATCAAAATAGAAAAACAAGTTCATTCATTTCTGTATCAAAACCAATTAATTGCATCTGGCTATCTTGTTAACTTTTCGAGAGATAACCGGTCAAGAGAGGTAGGGGTCAAAATCAAAAATCACAAAAACTCAGAAAGGTGTTATTGAATGTTTAGAGATGGAATTTCAATAAGAAATGTGCATATGGAACAAAGTGTACCATCGCTAAACGCTAGCTGATGCAGTAACAGCCTCTAGAAAATCGATAATCCAATACTGTCTACATCAATATTGATCGTTGCCGATCGGAAGTTTCCGTATCACGATAAGTCATAAATCAGTTAGTCAGCAAAAATCGATAATGTAAGCTAGCGCTAAAGTGGGACAGTTACATTCTTCACAATCATTGTACCGATAAATGATATTGACTTTCTGAGATTGCGCTGACTAACTGATTTATTGCATTAGATTTAAAGAAAATTTAAAAGAAAATGAAGAGGGGCAATGTGATAATAAATGAATTAAGAAATCATTATTGTGTAAATTTCTTTTTTATTTCATAAATCATTTAATCAACAATGAACTTTAAAATTATGTTTTCGTTAAGTTACATAAATAGTATAAGATAGTTTGACACCTTAATTAGTTAGTTAATATATAAAGAGATGAAATGAAAGTCTTAGATTAAATGTTTTTTTTATTAACACAAGACTCATTGTTCATAGTTTAAAACCGAAGCACGTATATTGGACAAAACGTGGTAATAAATTATCGAACAAGAGGGGTTTATTACCCCCTAATAATCAACATCCGGATTAAACCAATTTATGGCGCAATAAAAACAGTGTGTTAACATTGATGATGAAAATTTATAGATTCCATATATATTTTAACATAACAAAGCAAAAGGTTATTTTGTCAAATTGAAAATGCAATCTTGAAATCCGAGTATAATTAAATATTATAGAAAATAAAATTTTATAAGAAATATTATCGACACTCGCTGAATTTAAAGATAATTTTACACTGAAATTATCTCAAAATTAAAGCTAAACATGAAAATATTTTTCAAAGACATAAGTACAAATTTCTCTCTTTCTCTCTTTCTCTCTTTCTCTCCAAATGTGTTCATTTCATAATTCATGATATAAAAAAAAATATTTTCGACAGTCGCTGTATTTAAAGATAATTTTACACTGAATTTATCTCAAAATTAAACACATAAGTACAAAAATCTCTCTCTCACGACTTTAATAACCAGAAAAGGTATGGGACCATTGTGTCACACTTTTTGCAATTAACAACAATATTCACACTTTTTTGACAAGTGGAGGATACAATTGATAGAAGCCATAACTTATAAAAACACGTACAGGTGACATGTCCCATCTTTGGGCCTTTAAGATGTCAAAATGCAAATACACCTCTAAAGAAGCCAGTTTAATATATACATTTAACTGTGACAATTGAAAAAAACCCACCAAAGTACACAATAAGCAGAAAAAACGTGGCACTTCTACCATATTTATTTATTAAATTGAAACAAACAATTTAAAAATCTATATTGACGGTCCCTAAGTTAATCAATATTTAACAGCCTAGCTTTATTATGATTTCCGTATGCCAGTCGATAATTTCCGTGAAAACCACGGGGACACCCGATCCGTCAGACTTTACATGTTAACAGTTTATAAATCATTCAATGGGTAGGTGAAATCGGAAACTATGTAATAAAATTTTTGCACCATTTGATTCCTTATATATTTCACTTGCCGATGCTACAAACGCATAAGCGATCCTTCAAATGGTTTTCTCTATATAAGACGAAATGTTTCAACAAATCACTGAAAAAATGAAGCAATTTAAGACCCCCATAACCATTACATATGGAAAACGGGGTGATAAATTTTAAACCAAAATGGGTAGGTGAAATACTTAATTAATATTTTTGAAATTTATATCACCATTTAGATAAAAGAATTTGCCAACTTTTGTCATCAACGCATAAGCGTAATATAAATCCGTTTAAAAGTTATGACGGTTAAACCGATTTTATCCTCTTTGTTTAATGTGAAAAATGTACCGATACATCGATTATTGGAAAAATTGAAAGTTCCATATGGCACATCCAGTAAATCTCGTTAGTACCGAGTGTGGCCACCATTTGCATGAATGCATGCAATGATCCTACGCCGCATCGACGTAACGTAACGCAATACCAGTGCGTTGGGCAAATTCCTCCATTCCTGTTGTAACGCCCGTGTAAGATCGCGAACATTGTCAATCTGATGGTTAGCTCGTGCTTTGCGGCCCAGCTGATCCCATATGTGCTCAATGGGGTTGAGATCCGGGGAAACCGCGGGCCATGGCATGACGTTGACATTGTTTTGCTGCAAGAATTGAGTGGTGACCCTGGCTACATAAGGGCGGGCATTGTCCTGCATCAGTGTTACACCAGGACCATGCTGACGAATAAATGGTAAGGCATATGCATTTAGCACGTCTGCAACATAACGCTGTGCATTAATGTTGCCCTGTACAACAACCAAATCTGTCTTCCGGTTTCCCATTATCCCACCCCAGACCATTACGCTCCCTCCCCTAAACCTGTTCTTCTCAACAATGCAACAATCGGCGAATCTTTCATTTTTACGCCTGTATACCCGTAATCTTCCGTCAGCATGACTAACTGTGAACCGAGATTCATCGGTGAACAAAATACGGTTCCAGTCAGCCCTTCTCCAGTTCAGATGACGTCGCGCCCATAACAGCCTGGCAGCACGGTGACGTTGGGTCATTATCTGACCAGTGTACGGGCGGCGTGCCCTGATTGGTTGGGCGTTACGACGCAACCGGTTGCGAATGGTCTGCCCTGAGACACCGTATTGCCTAGCAGTGACTGTGGCTGCCAATTGACGTTGACGTAAGTGCGTCAACGTAATGAAACGATCGGCTCTAGCCGTCGTTACACGAGGCCTACCAGGTCGCTGCCGGTCGTGAACAGCCCCAGTCTGCTGGTACCGGGCTGCAAGACGATCAATCGTCTTCCGACAGCACCCGAACCGACGCGCGTCTACCCTGGCGGACATCCCACCCGCAAGCATCACAATTGCCTGATTTCGCTCGTTTTCGGAAGGCCGTGGCATATCGAAAACAGTGAAAAATTAAAGAAAAAATTTAATTTTCAGAATAGCCCCTATCGCATGAATGGTACGACATGAACTGAATCAACATATGGATGACATGTATAGCGTGCACGTGCAAAACGTGCAAATGACCGTTCCGGTTACTGGCCGATATGTAAACCGTGCGTATCGGGTAAACTGTACACGATCGTATTCTGAACATCGCCAGGGTTTAAAATACATGTACATTGAACATGTAGCAACTACACAGACAAAGCTTCACCGGCTATAAAACAGGGACGTTTCTAGTTTTGCTGAGTATAGTAGTTGCAATTTGTGTGTGTAGATTGGGGGATGGGAGAGGGGTGTTTTTTTATTGTTAGAACATTAAACTGTTAAAGAAAACTTTCTTATAGGTGCTGCCAGTTTAATTTAATTAATGCTAAGTCGATGACGCTGAAGGTTTTTAAAAGAATCAATGTTGTGAAACATTTTTCGTCACAAAATATTTATATTATGAAGATACAAATTACATAACCTTACATAATTATGTACATCAATAGTTCCAATTGTTCTCCGGCTATTGCAACCAAATATTTCAGACACATGTTAAGTCCGTTATCCTTCCTCGTTTATATCTATAGCATGTTTTAAGTTCTGGAATCACTGTAGAAAAAATGCAATAATTGAAATACCACATATCCCTGTATAATCCCGCTTGGTCCTTTATGATGTATTACGTCTGTATTAGGAAACACAATTTTGCTAGAACTCTAACTCTGACTTTGCTTGATAAAATAATCACTTTTATCTAAATCAAAGAATGTGTTATAAAACATTATAATGTTGATAATTTCAGATTAGGCAAAATCAGATTTTTATCAGTTCCCAAAATGTAGAAGAACTTCGTAAAGCTGCAATTGAAGCTATTAATGAAGAGAAAGAAGCAGCACTTTCAGATATTGACAACAAAAGGAGGAAACATGAGCAGGAAATTGAACAAACAACTACAAAAAGTCTCCAAAGTATCGAAGATAAAGGATCCGAGGTAACATATCTGAAATCAATAAGTTAAAAATAGAAATAAGATTTGAAGGTTACATTCGAAATATTTCATCTATATACAACATATATCTAGACAAACAATTAAAAACCGGCTGTGTTAGTGTTAACAGCTGGTGGCTCAGTACCTTTGGTGTAAAATTCATGATTTCTTCACAACAACTGTAAAGTGTTGATTTTCACTGGAAAACAAAAAATAAGGTCATGCGTTTCGTACTTTAGCTTCTATATGGACACATTTATGCATATAATATATACCTCTATAGTATTAACGGATTATCCTCTCTCCAATGTTTTGTTTAAGTCTAGATACTTAGATCCTAAATTGTCAGTTGTGTTTCGTCAAAGTTTTCATTCGGATAAGTTGTTTTATTTGCTTCATCAGATGACCCCTTCTTATTTCTTGGGGACACTATGCTTAAACTGTTATTAATACTAAGTGCCAATTATCTAAATTTCTTTCATCAACAGTTGTCTTACCTCTTACAATTTCCCATAAAATGACAAATAACTTATTACTGCATTTGACAGGACCTGTATCTTTTCAAAATGCTGTAGAACATTTCTGATCCTGTATTATCATATTACACTAAGTGAGTCAAAAGAGAAGCTTACCACCGAGTTAAATGAATATGTTTGACATTTACAAATCTTGTAAATAATTACTTAATCGTATTATATACACAGTCCTACAAAGTTGTCTAAATAGTTAGTGCTTTATCATCAAGGCTATCATGGATAACAGTGAATGTCTCATAAAACTTGAAAACCTGCTTCTTCGGGAGTCATTTTATCAGCAAGGCTATCAAGGATAGCAGTGAATGTCTCATAAAACTTGAAAAACTGCTTCTTCGGGAGTCATTTTATCAGCAAGGTTATCAAGGATAGCAGTGAATGTTTCATAAAACTTGAAAACCTGCTTCTGCGGGAGTCATTTCAAAGTGATTTTGAGACATAAGTAGTCTTGTTTTACAAAACGCTCTTTGTACATTTGTATTGCCTCTACTTCACATCATTCTGGTAATATGATACGATAGGAACTCATCTCAAGACGTTATCTGTAACCCTTGACATATATTATTACTATAGTTTCATGCTATCAATTACTGACCTGCTGATAAAAAGTCTTGGGAAAATAGAAAACTGTAGACAACTTTGTAGGACTATACATACGAGTATTATAACGAGATTTACTTAGAATGAGATCATTTTAATAACCTGCTGAGCAAATTTTAACTAACCTTCACACGAATGTTCCTTGGATAATTCTCTCTCGGAAGTTGTTCAAACAGTTCAATTCAAAGCAGTACGCTGGCTGTTGTAACAACGCATAGGAAAATCGGAAAAACATTGAAAATCTTCTTGTCTAACGCTACAAGGTCCAAACGTAAATATAAGTAATGCAGCATTGCCTTGTACTCTTCTACACAAATTATTCATATCATGCTCCTGAGGGGGGGGGGGGTAAACTTGGCCCTGCAATCAGGGAGGTCTTAAAAATAAATCTTCACATCTAAAACCACAAGAAACAGTTCATACCATGCAAACAGGGTCAAAATTTACCCTGCCTTAGGGTCCTTTGTTTAACAAAGACTTACATACATGTACAGAGGGTATTATCTAAAATCTTTTTGTCTACCACTACAAGGCACAGAGTCTAACATCTGGTATGAAGCATTGTCTCGTGGTATTAAACTGTGCAAATCATATCTCTAGGTTCAAAAGGAGTCCGTCTGTTGGACCCGTGTTTTACATATACATGTATAGGATAATCATTTATCGTCTAAAACGACAATACCAAGAGTTGAGCTTATTTGTGTATAGCTTTATGTAGTAGTCCTCTTTCAGGATTTTTTTCATTTTCCATATCATTTTCCATGGGTCAGAATTAGCTCAATCTATTGAGCTATTCTGTTATACATATTCTTACCAAAATACTCAGAGGTAAAGTATTTAGTGAGTAGCATTGCCTAATTGTTATCTAGCAAAATGGGTCCAAATACACCCCGACCACGGATACATGTATGAATTATCTTTTACAGGTGGGAGATAAGGCAATTACTGGAGATTACATGTATGAATATGGTGGAAACTTTAACACTTCTTGCTGATCACTTTCACAGAAGTGGTCTTTGACCATGAACCAAACTCATTAATCTTAAACTTTTATTTCCTCAAGTGTGTAATATGAGCTCTGTCCCTCAAATTATGGCAATCAAATGTGGTTTGAAGTGCACTGGTGTTGCATTGGAAATCAGTTTAACTTTAAAGAGCCATCATAGACCTCTGATACACACTCACATTTGCTCGCTTTCTTCTTTGTTCTCATACTTCAAAATAATTGTACACGAAATTCAGTTCATTATGTCTCCCCCACCTCGGGGGGAGACATATTGTTTTTGCCCTGTCCGTCAGTCCGTCCGTCCGTCAGTCCGTCAGTCCGTCCGTCCATTCTTCGTTTCCGGACGATAACTAGAGTTCCTTTTGACCTACAGCTCTCAAACTTCATAGGATGAATGGTCTTATTGAGCAGATGATCCCTATTGTTTTTGGGGTCAGTAGTTCAAAGGTCAAGGTCACAGTGACCGTTGGTCAATTTCTCGTTTCCGGATGATAACTAGAGTTCCTTTTGACCTACAGCCCTCAAACTTCATAGGATGATTGGTCTTATAGAGCTGATGATCCCTATTGTTTTTGGGGTCAGTAGGTCAAAGGTCAAGGTCACACTGACCGTTGGTCAATTTCTCGTTTCCGGATGATAACTAGAGTTCCTTTAGACCTACAGACCTCAAACTTCATAGGATGATTGGTCTTATAGAGCAGATGATCCCTATTGTTTTTGGGGTCAGTAGGTCAAAGGTCAAGGTCACAGTGACCGTTGGTCAATTTCTCATTTCCGGATGATAACTAGAGTTCCTTTTGACCTACAACCCTCAAACTGGGGGGAGTCCGTCAGTCCGTCCGTCCATTCTTCGTATCCATTGACCCACACTATGTTACGACATCGCTTTAAACAAATAATAAACAAGGCTACTACAGCACACAACACACTTATTGACCATATCTACCAGAGAGGCTTGATTGTGAAAACGAGTGGAGTCATCCCAACACACTACAGTTATCATGATTTGACATACATTGAAATTTGAGTTGTCTTTCAATAGTGTAAAAAATCTGACAATATGAACGTTTGTTTCAAGTATCATCAAAATCCTTCAAAGGGTTGAAGAGTTATGGAGCAGACACAATTTCCTTTAATTTCGTTTGTGAAACTATATATGATATGACATTCAAGTGTCAAGTAGACCTTGACCTTGGAACCAGCCATACGAAACATGTACTCTACACGTTCTCTGGATGTGGTGAATTTTTGTTTCAAGTATCTACCAGAGAGGCTTCATTGTGAAAACGAGTGGAGTCATCCCAACACACTACAGTTATCATGATTTTACATACATTGTAATTTGAGTTGTCTTTCAATAGTGTAAAAAAATCTGACAATATGAACGTTTGTTTTAAGTATCATCAAAATCCTTTAAAGGTTTGAAGAATTATGGAGCAGACACAATTTCATTTAATTTCATTTGTGAAACTATATATGATATGACCATCAAGTGCAATTTCGTTTGACGCCCGCCTGCCATACGCTGATTGAATAACCAGGATTTTCAAAATTGAATACCTGGTTAAAAACAAACAGTTTAGGAAGCATCTTCTCATACAACCTTAACAATAGAAACCATCCATAGACAGCCTTCATTGAAGTGACTACCGGGTATTTACATTATCTTATCTCCATTTCCATTCCTGTTTCCATTCACAGTTATTCTCAGCAGTGGGGGAGACATGCGCTTTTTTACAAAAGCATCCTCTAGTTTGATATAAAGTGAGCTTTCATTGTTTTTTGCACAATGTGCCAGGTTGTGCTATTGGGATCATTCACCGTGCGGGGTCCATCGAACGTCGTCCGTCCGACCATCATTTCCTTCAAACGGCATCTCTTCTGAAACTACTGGACCAATGTTGATGAAACTTTGCAGTGATGTTCCTTGCATGAAGCTGAAAGAATTCAATTCCATGCAGAATTCTGTTTGATTTGGCAACAGATAGGAAAAACTTTTAAAATATTCTTCTGTGAAACCACAAGGCCTAGAGCTTAAATATTTAGCATGCAGAATTTTCTAGTTGACATTGTTCAATCTATGACCACCGAGTCAAAATTGACACCTGAAGGGGTTCACTTGATTTTACATAGGCTTATATAGGCAACACTTCAAAACTCTTCTTGTCTAGAACTACAAGCCCAAGAGCTTTAATACATATTTGGAATGTAACATTATGTATGGCCCTACCAAGATCACCCCAGTCAAATGTACCCTTTCTGCTATTGCTGACCTTGTATTATAACCAATGCTAGCCAGGTGAGCGATAAAGTGCCATCTTGTTCCTCTTGTATAATTTAGGAGAATAACATTTAATATCTTAACAATGACTTACTAAGTTTGATCTGTAATTATTCAAAATGTCTTTACTATTTGTGTCATTGTTTATAATTTGCAATCAATTGATAATGATAAATTTAAAATGCTTTCTAAATTTTATCTTTCTTTGTTTTTATGCCCCGAAGGTAGGCATATAAAAATCGGACCGTCCGTCCGTCCGACCTTACATTTTTTGTGTCATGTAACCATGTCCTGCATTGAAGGATTATGAAATAACTTGGCACACATGTTCAGCACATCACAGACTGTGAGACACCTTTTTCAGGGGCATTCATCACTTATGAGGGACAGCTTTTGTTTATTTGTAAATTGGAAAAATGATAGGTCTTTCTTAGCTAAATCGGTCAATTCAGTACATAACATTCTGATACGGTAACCGGAGCTTGCAAATGTTTATAATTTGACGTCCATCACTAAACTAATTTTCCGTTTAAGATGCGCATAAAGTTTTGCATTTAGTACTGCATTAAGTACATTTAGCTATGAAAGCTATGGCAAAACATAAACAACTTTGACCGTGCGAAAACAAAGTTATGCAACAACATGCGTACAGGCTGCTTTCAACATAATTCACACCAAAATAAAATGAAATTACCAAAATGTTATTAAAATCATGATGGAAAAACGATCAATTTTTGTTAACAAGTGGGTTTCCGCCAGTGGCGCCTTTAACGTGAAGGTTAAAGCTGAATAGGAAAATATGCGAAAATATAAATCTGGATCTATACCTGGGCCAAAATTAATACTTTTCCTTGTACTTTTTGAATCCGGGTCCTAAGATCCGCAGCTACCTTAAGCAGGTATGCCGCGTATTGACTTTTAAACATTTTATAGATTTCATCAAAACATGTTATTTGTGTGATAGTTTTAGATTTTCGTATAGGATGGATCCATTTTAACTACATTTTGTCGCAACTTTACTTTCACAACAGTTTATTGTGTTGTTGAAATTTCTATTTTGAACAAAGCATACTTAGCTGCGATTCATATCTATGACAATTAATATCCATTTCCTGGGTGTTTCGATTTATGTATTAAAGGTGTAAAAAATGCATCGTTAAAGCGAACTTTTCACATACCTTTTCTGCTGACCTCACCAAATTTACTTTAGTTATTAACCAGATTTTTCGAAGAAATCTTTTTGATTATTAGATGACGATGTCGTTGTCATGTGGGTGCCAAACTATTCAATCCCTGATGATAACTTAAGATTAAGGATAACTACAGATACCATACATGGAAACCTTCCTTGGGATTGCATTTTTAGCCCCGCGGGTTAAGGTCAAGGTGATTGTGGCTAAAAATAGAAAAACGGTTTCCGGCCAATCATATTAGTTTGAATAGTGCTATGGTAAAGAATATTAGTTTGCTTTCATGGAAACCTACCTTAGGTTTGCACATGGAGCCCCTGGGGCCAAGGTCAATGTCACTGTGATTAAAAATTAAAAATTAAAAAATTAGTGACCGTGACCTAAAATATTTTGCTTAAAACAATTTTATAAATATAAAAAAAATCGAAAATTAAATTTGTTTTTTGTTACAGTGACCTTGCCTCCAGCCATCGACCCCCGCCCGCCCCCCCTACCCCCCACCCTTTGGAAAAAAACAACATTTTTTTATTGTTGAAACAATATAAAAAAATAAAAAACAAAATTAAATATCTTCCTCTCCATGCAAGCTACCTACACACAAAGTTTCATTGCAATTAGTCACTCCTAACTCATGTTATTAAGCTGAAACCATTTTTTTCTATTTGAAGTTACAGTGACCTTTACCTTAGTGACCCTAAATGCAATCCAAAGCTTCCTCTTCCCGCAAACTACCTACAAACCAAATTTCATTGCAATTGGTCACTCCTAGCTAAAGTTTTAAGCGGAGACCGTTCTACAATTCCAGGTCACTGTGACCTTGAAGTTTGACCTACTGACTTCAAAATCAATAGGGGTCCTTTGCTGGTCATGCAAACTTCATCATCAAATTTGAAGATGCTAGGCCCAAGAGTTTTCACGTTATCATCCGGAAACCGTTGACCTTTGACATACTGACCTCAACAACAATATGGGACCTCTGCTGGTCATGATCAACCTTCACATCAAGTTTCAAGATCCTAGGTCCAAACGTTCTTGAGTTATCATCCAGAAACCAGGTGGTAGACGGACGGACATCTGCAAATCAGTGTTCCCCTCTTCTTCGAAGTGGGATTAAAAACGTTTCCAGTCAATAAGGTCTGCGTTTGTGAAACTTGGCCTCAAGGCTGATGACATGGAGACCTACTTCAGGTAGCATTTGGAACCACAGTCGAGGTCATGGTTGCTTAAAGTAGAAGTACAGTTTCTTCTCAGTATTTTCAATTAGGATGGCTCTATGAAGATTTAAGTTGGCTTTAAGGTTACTCATTTAAATGGCCAGACATTAAGGGGGAGTTAGAGAAGCACTACAGTACTCATATACATGTATAACAGATTCATTTGTTGATAGCTGACAAATTATATAATCTATGTTTTTATGTTTGCTCGAAATAAAACAGTTAAAGAGCTGAACTGGTCTTGCAATTTCATCATAAACTGTAATACGGGTTTTTCACAGACTTCTGCGCATGCGCGACATTAATGAATATCGACCGTAGGGCAGTTACACTCCACTGTACAAGCTTTATATACTGTTATATTGATATATCATTAACATTTGTTTTATAAAACACTTTAACGAGATTGTTAAAGGTCCATTACTAAGCCCATATCGAATTTTCTTTTAATCCTGGAATCGTCACGGGCGTCTTCCAAGAAGGAATAATATGAAATACTGCATCTAATGTGACCATATTGTGCTGAAAATTTGAGTTTAAAAACCGAAAGTAGCTTTTTCAGATATAAATAATTTTTGTAATTTTCCAGAAGTCTCCCAGAAAGAGGCTGCAAATAGGTTGTACATGAATAAGCATGCCTATTTTGATTTATAGATAAAAGAAATTTACTTCCAATGATTTGCAACTAATAACTCTGACTGTTTACAACATGCAATAAAGCGAAAGTAGGACAAAACGACCACCCAGGTCAATCTAAGGAAATACGCAAACATTCACTCGTTTTTTGCAGCAGTATTTTAAACAGGGAAATACTCCACGGCTATTGTAAAGTTTTAGAATCCAGTTTCAAACTGTACTTCCCAGTAACAATTCCAGATTTACTGATGTTTAATCATATTTTATTCTTTTAATCATTCAAATATATTTCAAGTTATAGTTAATATTGCTTAAGAAAATGTTCATTCATTCATTCACTCATTCGTTCTGCATTCTTATTTCTCTAAGCATTCGTTCATTCGTTCGTTCGTTCGTTCGTTCGTTCGTTCGTTCGTTCGTTCGTTCGTTCGTTCGTTCGTTCGTTCGTTCGTTCGTTCGTTCGTTCGTTCGTTCGTTCGTTCGTTCGTTCGTTCGTTCGTTCGTTCGTTCGTTCGTTCGTTCGTTCGTTCGTTCGTTCATTCATTCATTCAATCGTTTGTTGTATAAATGTTTTTGTCTTTTCAGAAGGCCACATTGTAAATAAGTCAAATGTTTTGTACATTTACTTTAAATGTGTTTACCTTCTATAAATAAAGATTTTATTATTATTACATGTATAAGTTAATATTTCAAATGATCAATGAAAAAAATAAAAGACAGATACATCTACTCGAAAGTTATTTTCTTTTATAAAATGGTACGGCAACAGTTTTAAATATATTTTACTAATTTGTCACTTTTTGTCTAAAATGGGGGTAAGATTTAAAAATTATAATAATCTCTGCAACGATAAATAGTTTTAATACACAGGGGCAGGCGTAATAATTAACTGCACTGAAAAAAATGCATGCACAGCGGGGTTGTTTTTTTTGTCTTCTGCCTTAATATCTTTTAAATATTATTTTTAAGGCATTCTACTAAAATTGTTTTACTGGAATTTTTAAACTTTTATTAAAATAAGAAATAATGTTGAAATAAACAGATATTCATTTACATTTTTACAAATCTATGTACATCATGTCAGAAGAAAGAAAACGACCACGTCGCGTTTTTCTTTCTTTTTTGTATCATTATTTGGTACTTTGACGACACTTTTGAAGCTACGAGAATTATTTCCGTGTTTCTTACAAAGAAATCATTTTGTGTAAACAACAGCATCGTTTTGAATTGATATTTTTAATGATTAATATATACTTTTACCCGAAAAAGTAGGGGAATAAATGAATAAAAACTGCCCCTACACCCGTTTATATACTTTCAGTTGTAGCCTCCGGAGCCCTCGTACCGAGTTAGTTCGGTTTCCAGTGATTTTTGTTTACTTCCGGTATCTCGCGAGATTTGTGACGTCATACGCCGGGCACTTAAATGTAAATTAATGTGTATTGAAGAACGCTAACACCGAAGACAAATCAAAGCGCTGTGAGCGATGAAGGCCTGGGGGCTATAGGTTAACTCCCCGAAAAACAACTTTTGACCTACGTGTTTTGCGCTGAACCTTACCTAAAACGCGGGTCTAAATGTGCAGAGGACGAAATTCAATATGACACAGAATGAATGATTCACGAATATATGGGTGTCAGGGAAGTTTGTTTTATTATAAAACGTACGTTAAATGAAAAATAATCACATAGTCAACATTATAAATTGTTTAAGCAAATAAAAATAATTCGATCTGCGCTTTGTACAGCTTCAAGCGATATGTTCGGATGATGTGGATCGAAAATTATTGTGTACCAAGGACAAGACCTTGAAACAGAAATAAACAAAGCAATACCAGCAATGAAATATAAATACAGTACTGCACAATGTGTATAACAGAAAAAAACAAAAATGATTCTGGGTTACCTTGTATTTGTAATCGGTGAAACCGTTCACTGTGCCTTGACATGCAGCGTCCTCGATAAATGGCGGGTGATTTTGATCACTAGAGTTCCTTCTCGGGAATGTACGTAAATTATATCTTTTTTTTTAAGAAATTTAGTTTTAGGTAAATATATATGTAATCGTTCGCAAATAACAAAGTTGTCAATGAGATAACATCGGAAATTTGAAAATCAAACTACAAACTCTTATATCGAGCTCAGTACGTTTCCGTAAATTTCCGTAAATATCCGTACTTTTCCGTGATATGCATATGATTATCTTCCGTAATCAGCTAACAGCGCATTAATTTCTAAAACAGAAAAAAATGTGTAATGCAGCCCGTAAGCTTTATACCTTCCTGCAACCGTTTGAGGTTGTATGACTCTTTATTTGTAATATGTTTTTATCATATGAGACATTCAAACAGAAGATTGATCTGGTCTGTCTTGCACTACTTTCGCATAGCGCATGTTTACAGTTGTTATTCGCACATAGCACAGTTAAATTTCTTGCAGTGTTTGAAATGTGGTATGCTAACTTGGGCCTTGGGGACTTTCAGTCCCCAGGCCAAAAACAATGAAAATGTAAACATAACATGTAAAGCAGAGGCTATACAGTGTCCACATGATGAAAAATTATATTTTTCACTATTTCAAATTCATGTGCTTTAAAATAAGTCTATAACTTCCCAAAACAACGTTTTGCAAATTTGACACCTGCTTCTTTGACGCCTTTATTGACCGGTTCCCATCGATCATTTTTCCGTACTTTAAGGCAAAGCTTAACTTTTTGTTAGGTTTTCATACCCATGCCTTATGTAAAATTGTGTGTCTTAATTCAATGTTTACACTAAATTTTCAGCAATATCCAAAAACGTTTAGGCGTTAAAACAAACGTAACTCCCCTTCTGCACTCACTGACAAATGCATGGTACATATGTGAGAAAAGCAGCTAAAAACTGTAGTGTTCCAGAATGTATCCCTTCGGGCCAGGATTGTAGGCCAGGTACATATTGATGTTATCCTGTGATGCTAGTTTACTATTTTGTATTTTTTTCCTCTTTAAAAAAATATTCCCTCTAAATGAATCTAAAAATTCACCTCTGAAACACATTAGAAAACTTGTGTGTGCCCTAATTGCTCTTTTATTGGCAGTTATTCCTCTTGGTGAGCGCGCGGCTGACGTCACCGGAAACAGGACGCTCTTTTTCTTTCAAAGCGCTGTACACCAGCGTCCGACTTTTAAATGCGTGTTGGGGCCATTGTATTCTTATCCCACCGGTACGACGGTATCCGAGGCTAAAAAAGGCATTTTCTTTCTTTTCATTTACTCTTTAAGTATTATGGCAACACTTTTCAATATTTTATTAAAACTTTTGTAAGCCTGTTTTTTTCATCATCTGTTTTCCTCACTTTGACATTTTTCAAAATGTTTTATTGAAATTTAATTGATAATTTTTTTATTCTTTTGTTTACATAATAAAGTAATTTACAGAAATTCAGTCTGAGGAAGCCTATATAACTTTGCCTTTGCCGGCGATTCTTTTCTTTTTCCAACATTATAATTTCATCATTTTCTACATAATTATTATATACTTATTTAAGTAAGGATATAATTTGTAGTAGAAATAAGTTAATAATTTAGCAAAATACACGATAATCATAGGATTATTCATTCATGATACATAAAAAATGTTATACGCTTTCGTTATTGGACCGAAACTGCCCCCTCATTCGCCGATCGATAACTGTTTGTGCTCTTTAGCGCTGAAGAGTACGCAGGAACGATAAGTCTGTGAAAAATCCGTAATGAAAAAAGCATGAAATTCTTGACTTTAATCAGTAAACAATCAGTCCTTTAAACTATTGGTGGTTTTACATGAAAAAGTGTGGTTCTTGACAATTACTTTTGCCTAATACAATGTATATTGACGGATTCTGCAAAAACAATAGCCAGTTACGATGAACATCTTGTTAATCAGATTTAAATTACCAACTTTGCATTGTGAGTGAATCAATCATTTACTAATTCCCTGTTGCTGTAAAACAAGCTATAAAACAAACAAAAATCATATTAATTTGCATTTCTAAAAGAGTCATTTAAATTAAGCATTTCTATAAACACAACTTAATTGTGAAAGAAACAATTTGATTGTAATCTCTGAATGTTTGGACTGTCAAGTGTGAAACTGAAAAGACAAAAAGGCCAGGGTTAATCTTAAGGAGGGCAAAAAGCAGGGTGTCAGCAAAATTCAACCAATTTCTTTTAAGAAATTAAAGAATTACTTCAATTTGTTTGCAAAACAAGGACAGGTACTCTAACTATAGGTGTGTCATATAGAGGCAAATATGAGTACCGTGTATCAAATATATAAAGGATATTTGTTTGTTTTGGAATGGATATGGAATATATTTCACCGAGAAGTGATAAAGTTGTAATATTTTCACTTTGAGTTGAGATATATTCCATATCTACTAAAAACAAACACATTTTCTGTTTATTTTATGCTAACTGTTAAAACAAAAGTATATGTACTACTTAAAAAAGTAGTTCCGGCAGACCTATATTACCCACACTGTGACTGATATGAAATCTATATCATCACTCTATAATTATTTTACTGATATAACACAATATTTCATTAGTTAGCATAAAATAAAATCTCTTTTTTACAGTCTGTTTACGTCAATTAAAAAAAAAAATTGATCCTTGTTTAACGTAAATATGTTGGTGGTTTGCAGCTTCTTATAAAATTTTCTCTTTGTGTAGTACTTTTTCTCAATTTTGCTTACAGAATTTTTTCTCACTGAAGTGTGATGCTTTAGTTTACTGGTGACATTATTTTATAGACAAATCTGGTTTTCGTGGAATTCCCACATTTTTGTGTCGCCCATTCAGAGAAAAGGCGATACATAGGGATCGCTTTGTCCGTCCGTCTGTCCGTTACAAAAACTTGACGTTGGCTATAACGTTGCCATTTCTTAAGATGTCTTCATCAAACTTTCAAATTGTATTTCATATGACAAATGGGTCGTGATGCCGCAAAATTTTGATCAATGTCATATTTGACAGATTAATGCACCTTTTTGTACTTAGTTTTTGTCACGAAAACTTAAAGTTGGCTCTAACTTTGCCATTTCTTAATATTTCTTCATCAAACTTTCAAATTGCATTGCTTATTACAGTAGGGCCGTGATGCCGCCAAATTTTGTATGTCAAAGTCATATTTGACAGAGTTATGCCCCTGGGGTAGTTAGATTTTGTCACGAAATTATTTGTTATTCTGAAGTGTAAGAGGGCAACACATGTGTTCTACTGAAAACCCATCTATGAGGTTTTTTTCTAAGATATTGTTGATACTGTTATTTTAGATGAAGACACAGCTGAAGATACTATATGAAAGAAAACCAAAAGTTCAAGTGGAAAGAGTAAGTGCTGTCTCATACTGCAGTATGTTCAACTGTACTAAAAAGACATTACTATATCTATTTGTGGCATATAAACCATGAAAGGTTGTGTTTTGTTTTTCTTTTTTGTGCACATTTCTTAACTTTATTCTAATATGAGATCGTCGTTTTTGACAAGACTTTTTCTAAGTCCTATATTGTGTTGCCCTTTCGGAGAAAAGGCGATACATAGAGATCGCTTTGTCCGTCCGTCCGCCCGTCACAAAAATTTAACTTTGGCTATAACTTTGCCATTTCTTCATCAAACTTTTCAAATTCCATTGCTAATGACAAAATGGTCTTGATGCCGCCAAAGTTTGTATGTCAAGGTCATTTTGACAGAGTTATGCCCCTTTTTATACGCCCGAAAGCACGTATTATAAGAACTGCCGTGCGGTGGAGGGTGGGGGGGGCGTGCGTCGTCCACACATTGTCCGCTCTCTTAGTCGCATAATCTCTCGGCCAAGTTTGATAACCAGCTAAATCGACACAGGCACTTTTGGATTATGACCCTTGATTTATGCAAAATTGACCAAGTTCACCTTGTCCGCTCTCTAAGTCAAACAGTTTTCATCCGACCTTCACCAAACTTGGTCAACATTTTTGTCGGCATAATATATCGGCCAAGTTCGATAACCAGCCAAATCCACTTAGGCACTTTTAAATTATAGCTCTTGATTTATGCAAAATTTGCTAAATTCACCTTGTCCGCTTTCTAAGTTGAACAGTTTTCATCTGATATTCACAAAACTTGGTGAAAATGTTTGTGGGCATAATATCTAGGCCAAGTTCGATAACCAGCTAAATCGACTCAGGCATCCCTGGATTATGGCCCTTGAATTATAGAAAAATTATTAAATTAGCCTTCTCAGCTCTATAGTTCAAACAGGTGAATTAGCCTTGTCTGCTCTATAGTTCTAGCAGATTTTACAAAATATATGAACTGCCAGATACTAAGTTATGCCTCCTTGACGGGCGTATTTTGTGACAGTTTGGCACTCTTGTTGTACTTAGAATTTAGCTATAACTTTGTCATTTCTTAAGATTTCTTCATCAAACTTTCAAAAGGGCCATGATGCCGCCAAATTTTGTAGGTCAAGGCCATATTTGACAAAGTTATGCCCCTTTTCGTACTTCCAAAATTATTGATTATTCTGACAAAGTGTAAGAGGGCGACACAAGTGTTCTACTGAGCACCCATCTAGTTTGAAAGTAAGGATTCTGTAGTTTAGCAGTTATGCAATTTGCTTCATGACTCACAGGACAAAGCTTTAATACTCGTCAAGCAATATTAGCATATCCTTAGAAAAAGTTTAAGTACTTAAAGCCACATGTACCTCATTGCAGCCAGCTGTAAATAGGTAACCGGCGTGCATGTTCCTGGCTCGTTCTTTCGCATGTCATTGACTCAGTTTCAGCTGTTGTCATGAGAGACATTAACGTACTGTATTTGTACTCGGCTAAATAATCGTATTTGTACCTGAGCCAAAATACTTGCAGTATAAAACTAAAAAGTATAAACACAATTCATTGAAGTAAGATTAATCGAAATGTTACTCACTATCTAATAATTGTTATTGCTTTTGCAGAGTATACAGACGAATGAAAGTAATGGAAAACTGTCCAAATTGGAAAAACGAGGTATACTAAAACATACATAAAATAAATTATTAATATTTGACAGATAACCAGGCTTCAGTAGGAATATTTATCATTGGACATATTTTCCATATCCAATTGAAAATACTTAAAGCGGATAAAGTTAACAGAACTCCAGCTTTAACGATTTTGATTTAAACGAGGGTTTATTAGTTTCTTTTACATACTTTACACTATAAATGCTTTATATATATAAAATAAAAGATGCATTTAAGGTATTGAAATGTACAAAACTTCAGAAAAAGCTTTAAATTTTTATTAAAATTTTGAATATTTGAAATTTAAACTTAAGTTTTTAGAATGTATATATAGTTTAACCTTTGCTGACAGTGCAGATCTGTAAATAAATAAATAATTATTTGTGATGATATCTCTTACAAACAGTCAATATGATATTTTCGTTTCGACAGATCTTCAGAAATACCTGATTGAACAGTATCGTAGCGGTTATATAACGACTGACCTTTCTCCCCTTAAACCAGAAGAAGAAGTCCATGTAGAAAAGCTATTTGTGCCACGGACTTTTAGAAAGAAAGTTGGCGACAGCAAACCAGTGGACCTGGAATCATTGAAATCAATCTTTTTCTGTGACGATGATCTCGCAAGTAATATTTACATTACTGGTGATCCTGGAATGGGTAAGACAACGCTGTGTAAGAAACTGATAGCCGACTGGTGCAAGGCGCATACTATGTCAAGAGATTCTTCACTTTCAAATTCACAATCTGAATTGGAGGATTCTGATGATACGGAACATAATGCAGGCACACAGACAAATGAAGGGTCCAAGGGTTTTGACATTGAAATGAATGAATCATTTGATTTTCATTATTTAGGAAATCTAGCAGAAGACTTCGACGAAGAAGATAATGATTTCCTTTCTGACGATTCAAGCTATATTGATGAAACTTCGCCAAAATTGGACAATATGGCTTCAAATAATTCAGCAGATACATGTATGCTAAATGTGTTGACAAGGTTTGAGTTCCTTTTTTTTGTTTCCCTGCGAGACACCTATCAAGAGAGGTGTATTGAAGACATGATTGTCAGCCAACTTTTGAGAGAAGACCGATTTAAAAAA
Organism: Saxidomus purpurata; assembly: GCA_022818135.1. Classification (NCBI taxonomy): domain Eukaryota; kingdom Metazoa; phylum Mollusca; class Bivalvia; order Venerida; family Veneridae; genus Saxidomus; species Saxidomus purpurata. The sequence continues at coordinate 42,761,606 of JAFMSR010000001.1, read as the reverse complement.
CAACTCGAATTGCTTGTTAGGACGGAACCTCAGAAGTGTCTGTTCATTCTCGACGGTCTAGACGAGTGGGTTCCCCCTAGTCCTTTACCTACGCACCCTACTGTAACTAGAGGTCTCCCACTAAGCTATGGGGGAAACATCATTAAGCTTTTAACAAGCCGTCCATGGAAAATTGAAAAATTAAGGCCAAAGTTAAAAAGCAGAGATATAATAATAACTTTATTAGGGATTAAGGCTAGCGGCTCAGAACAACTTGCTAGACTTTTATTTGATCAAATCGCAGTTGACAAAGACCAGGTTGACACAAATACGGTAATGTTTTTACAGCAGGTTAACATGAAGCAAATGACAAGTCTTATTTCAGTACCGTTAATACTGAAGTTGCTTGTGTGTCACTGGGAAAGAAACAATGAACTGGAAGAAACACAGACTGCCATTTTTAGCGCTTTCTTAAGTAGTTTATGTTCTGTTGCATTTTGCAGAAATGAGTGCGATAATACATTTAATGATTTAGTAGATAGTAGGAATAAGATTGATTTGCCAGAATGTTTGGAGAAATATTCGGACTGCCGCCGACTATCTGCTGTATTATTTTCCCTAGGAAAGTTGGCCTTTGAATCTTTATTTAGCGAAAACTCATCTTCCGTCTTCAATAAAGATGATCTATTTTGTCATGGAATGTCGGAAACAGAGTGTGAATTATGTTTTAAAATTGGATTGTTGTCAAAGAAAATCGTTTCAGCCAATTTGAAGTTATCACGATCAGGACTAATTTACTTTATTCATAAGACTTTCCAGGAATATTTTGCAGCATTATTTATCACTATGAGCTTTAGGGTTGATGAACACACGAAGGAATTGGTAGGTAGAACATGCGCTTCGACTAAGAATGTTGAGGAAAGGTCAAAAATATTTGACTTTGTCAAAGAAATGGATCCGTCATTAATGTATGAAATCACTCAGCATATAATGATAACTGAACCAGATTTCAGTATAATCGTAAACAATGATGAACTTAAGGTAAATGTTAAATTGAACAACAGAAGCATAAACGTTGTTAACTGTTATATGACTAATAGTTTACGTAGTATTACCATAAGTTCATCCAATTTAGGAAAACATGTGCCGCAATTTCCTGTTATAATGACAAATCTGGACGAGGTAGTTTTAAATGCCGTGGGAATGACACAATTAGCTTTAAAAAAGATAATTGAAAGCATACCAGATAGTAGGGACGGTGTGTCACTGAAACTTTGTAACATCTCTTTTGAAAGTGTAAATACAAAGCATACGATAAAAATCCACTGCAAAAATTTAAGAATGTTTGAGATTAGTTTCATGAACATATCTGCCTTAAAGTTTCATTTCTCAAGCCAGACAAAGTCCCTTAGGAATGTTGTGCTTCGTATGGTCACTGCATTTGAAGAAACATTAGAGGAAATTTTGACAAACCTAATGCAAACATCTCAGGAAATATCTGTGATATTTGAGAGTATTACTTTCGGGAAGTCCATGATTTCAAACATGACAGCCAGAAGCAAACCTATGAAACTTTGCGACGAGTTATCAAAGCCTTTATTCGTAGGTAGGGAAATACGCTTTGTAAGTATAAGGCTAATGAACAGGTCTTTATCCTTAAATAAAGTCATGTTTTCTGTGTTGAATGGTAACAGCATTTCTTTGAAGGAATTGTTAAGTGGCGAGAAGAAAAGCGTATTCTGGGATGAATTCAAATTAGATTTCGACACTTCTGTCGAAATAAGTAATACTGATATAGGTGACAGAATAATTCGGATTGAAAATGAAGAAACACATCAGAGCATCGAACGTGGAATACGTACATTACAATTCAGGCATGTACAGATGACAGATAAAACCTTTTGCGCATTGTTTGAATCCGGAACTACATGTATAAACTTTGTAATAAATATATACACAGGTCTGGACCCAAAACCAGATATGCTTGAAGTATATAATGATTTTCAAGTGATAATAATGAATTTTGAAGATCTACTCCTAGCTTTTCCATCAAATCCAGATAGGAAAGTAGTGCTACAAAATGTAACTAGTTTGTCTCTTACACGAGTCAACCTACGAGATACAGTGATTACATTTACCTCAAAAGATCACATTACTATTTTGTCATTGCTTGATGTAACAATGACAGAAGATGCTCTGATTGCAATGTTAAAGTGCTTACATTTTGTGTCGGTTAAAATAGATAGTATTGTATTGACATCCACATCAGAGTCAGAGAGATATTTATGTTGCAACTCTAACCGTGTTATGGTAGCACGAACAAATTTGAACAAACTAATTATTGTGTTTTCTGAACTACGAAAATCATTAATGCATTTGTCAGACGTACTACTAACGTATTTTCTAGCGTCAGAGTCCATGCATGTGTCATTAACATCAGTAGCATTGGATGATTTAGTGATGACAGAAAATGCTTTTTGTGCGTTGGTAGAAAATGTACAGTGTGTTTCACTGGACTTTCGTAAGATTACTTTGACTGACCTGTGTAATCAAGATAGGAGTGTAAAAGTGCACACTAGTGTAAGTCAAATTAACATCAAACATACAAATTTAAATACCATAGCCTTCAATCTTTTTCTCTCTTCATTACGGAGTTTGTTTTTTGAGGACGTTACTTTGACGAAATCGGCATATACGGCAATGATGAATACTTTATTGTCACGTTTAAAGGTTATGTTATTACGCGTCGATGATATTTTAGGCAACAATGGAACTCTTGTGTGCATACATAGAATGGAAATGCGTCAAGGTGAGGGCCAATGACACCAGGCGTTATAATAATAACACATGTTTAGGTTAAAATATCAGGAATATCTGTTTCAATGGAATCGCAGTTTTAAAGTATTTAAGGTATGTGTATAAACGGGGAATTAAATACTTCATATTAAAAATGAATTAACACTCTGACACTAAATGCTCACAGGAAAATATTAGTTACATGTCTGTAAGAATTTTATTATAATTAACTTTATAAATAGTGTAACATCAACGCAAATATTGCTTTAGTTTCACTTTTATTTAGATAATCCTACAATATCAATTCTTTTGTTCATGAACCTTGCTTAATTCTCTGGAAAACACTGCATGTACGTGGTTGATCAATTTTTATTTCACCTCTTCGTTATTTACTTACCACTGGCTACCAACTCAAAATAAGTAACGTATAAAATATCTTACAACGTATTACATGGATATGATATGACTCAAATAATAATAAAAAAGGATATGTAATGAAGAATACATACGATTGCTTATACAACGATTACTGTTACAGTACAGTACATTTAGAATAATGTAACAGTGATATAACAGATGTATCTGTACAAAAGTTTACAACCACTGCAAAGATAAGTAAGTAGATCATGTATACATATTTATTAATAGCCAATATATTGACACAATTTTTCCTAAATGTACTGTAGCGTTCTATATTTGGGAAAACACCCGATTATTTTTATTGAAATTAAAATAAGACTTGTGGCGGAAGCAATACAAAATATAGTAAAGATAATAATCTTCACTTGTTTCTGCGGATATCAATTATCACTCCTTTTTAGGTCAATTATTAATGCCTCAAATGTCAACTTACGTACATTGTATCTGTGATTATATTGTCAGTGAATAATCAATAAGACCAAACAGAAAATATGTGTTTCCGGTCTCCTTGCCAAAATCATTAAGAATCAATATAGATCGGAAGTGTTATTTTTAGCTCACCTGGCTACGCCAGGCTGAGCTTTTCTGATCGATGATTGTCCGTCGTACGTCGTCCGTCAACATTTTGATTCAAATGACATCACCTCTGAAACCTCTAGGCGAATGTTGATTAAACTATGCAGGAATGTTCCTTGCATGAAGCTCTACCAAAATTGTTCAAAGAATTCCATTCCATGCAGAACTCTGGTTGCTATGGCAACAAATAGGAAAAACTTTAAAAATCTTCTTCTCTGAAACCACAAGGCCTAGAGCTTAGATATTTGGCATGTAGCATTGTCTAGTAGACCTCTACCAAGATTGTTCAAATTATAACCCCCGGGTCAAAATTGACCCCGCGCGGGTGGGCACTTAGTTTTTGCATAGGCATATATAGGAAAAACTTTAAAAATCTTCTTCTCTGAAACCACAAGGCCTAGAGCTTAGATATTTGGCATGTAGCATTGTCTAGTAGACCTCTACTAAGATTGTTCAAATTATGACCCCCGGGTCAAAATTGACCCCGAGGGGGTGGTCACTTAGTTTTGCATAGGAATATATAGAAAAAAATTTTAAAATCTTCTTCTCTGAAACCACAAGGCCTAGAGCTTAGATATTTGGCATGTAGCATTGGCTAGTAGACCTCTACCAAGATTGTTCAAATTATGAGCCCCGGATCAAAATTGACCCCGCACGGGGGGTCACTTAGTTTTACATAGGCTTATGTAGGAAAAACTTTAAAAATCTTCTTCTTTGAAACCACAAGGCCTAGAGCTTAGATATTTGGCATGTAGCATTGGCTAGTAGACCTCTACCGAGATCGTTCAAATTATGACTCCCGGATCAAAATTGACCCCGCACGGGGGGTCACTTAGTTTTACATAGACTTATATAGTAAAAACTTAAAAAATCTTCTTCTTTGAAACCACAAGGCCTAGAGCTTAGATATTTGGCATGTAGCATTGGCTAGTGTACCTCTACCAAGCTTGTTCAAATTATGACCCCCGGGTCAAAATTGACCCCGCACCGGGGGTCACTTAGTTTTACATAGGCTTATATAGCGAAAACTTTAAAAATCTTCTTCTCTGAAACCACAAGGCCTAGAGCATAGATAATTGGCATGTAGCATTGCCTAGTAGACCTCTTCAAAGTTTGTTCAAATTATGCCCCTGGGATCAAAATTGACCTTGCCCGGGGGGGGGGATCATTTGTTTTACAAAGGCGTATATAGGAAAACTTATTTGGTATATTACATTATCTAGTGATCTTCCACCAGACAAGTGGACTTGTACTAAGGTGAGCGATATAGGGCCATCTTGGCCCTCTTGTTATATTTTTTTTGCTCGTAAAACACTTAAAAATTTCTTTTTGATTATTTTCTTATGAAAACATTTGAGGTCGACAGTTCAGTGTTAAAGTCGGAGACCGGAAACACATATTATGTTTTGGCCTAATATGATTATTTACCTTGTGCTTCTTCAGCGATTTTGCAAAGTAATAAGACTATTTCAAGTTTATTCATCTCTGTGACCCCCCAAAATCTTTTTTGCCGATTTTCACAGCAATACAGCCCTAAACCACAGATCTCTAAATTGGAAGGTTAATGTAAAGAAATACTTACATGTAATTGTTCATTTGCTTTCTTTAAACGATATTGTATGACACAGCCCGAAACTATTAAAGGTCATATACAATGTTAAAGAATATAAGCAAGAGGTAACATTATGGATGAATCGCATTTAGATTCCGAATAATGCTTAGAATATAAAATTGGGTATATATGTATTGTTAATATTATGCAAACCATATATATTTTCAAAAGTTGGTAAACATTCAAACATGCTGTATCACAAAATGAAATATGCAAACTTGTTACATATGAATCTTTGAAACAGTTTTAAACAAAAGAAAAGTATTTGTTGTTGTTTTTGGTGTTGTGTTTGGTAAAAACAGTTAGCAGTTAAGATCACTGTCGTGAATGCGCACCGGTACGGTGTTTCCGTAGACCGGTACAGTCAACCAAGATGGCGGAGGAAAATTACCAAACAAGGTATGTGTCAATTTAAGTCTCTGTAACTTCAGTCCAATTACGCTTCGAAGTGTATTTTTGACATTTACTGGCGTGGAAAAGTTTACTGTTCTTGCTGCATATATTCTTACCGGTTCAAGTGCTAAATTTACGCTGCAAATTTCAGCCGAATGGGTCATTTCTAACCCGATGAAATTTGAATCGAGACTTGTTGCTGTTTTTGCATGAAAAGTGACACGAACGTAAAAGAATCGGCCAAACTTTAACAGAAACCTGTCATAAATGTATTATTCTTCATGGAACTGGCCAAATATCGGCTTTGATTTGCCACTGTTCGTTTTATTCTTGTACTTTCTCTTTCAACAACATACCGGTACGGTCAGCACGCACCGGTATCACCTCCGTAAAAAGTCACCGTTACGGTCGCAAAAACGCAACGGTACAGTCATCGCTCACAATTGTAAACGGTACGGTCAACTTTTGATGAGAGGCTTTCCTAGTGGGATATAACTATTCTAATTTGGGTTGTTTGTTCATTTTTTTGCTCTTCCTTTTCAGATACTCTGTAACGGATGCGTCTTTCACTTTATTGTATTTTTCAGATCATGATTAATTTGATACAGTAACTATGATTTTGACAGGAAAAATATGTAAAAATGCAACCGTATTCGAGAAAATCGAATTTGAAAAGTGTCGGGTTAGAAGTGGCTCCAAGTGTATGTTAAGGGGTTACCTTTTAGCAGACAAAATGTAACATTACTCTGCCCAGCTTGTAAGGTGTAAGGTGATAGAGCAGCAACCTAACGATGACTAGTAACAACAATCTTTGCAGTTGATAGAGCATAAATGTATGTCAATGGGTTATTGTCTTTGAAATCTGTGAAAGAGTTGCTGTAACGGTAGTCGTGGAATTTATCGGTTACCGCCCATTTCATTGAGGATGTTGACGAGATATGCAGCGTGCAAGAACCATATATGTATATTTGCCTCGTTCTTATTTGTTTCCGTCCCGAGCTAGACTCTTAAAACTCTCTTAAACCTTTATGGCTCTCTAGTTATGGTTCTTGCACGCTATCTTTTAATACTTATACAAAAATTAAATACATTGGCATCAATGTGTTTAAGCTATGCTCTAGATGTAGAAACTAACAAAATGTGACAAAGGAAGAGACAAGATTGAGTTATGTTTGTGAATATTTCTCTTTTCAAAATTTCAACCATCCTCAACTAATTTAATTCAAATATCACCAGTAATATTGAGATATTAAACAAAGAGAATCATGGTTGACAAACAGGTTGGGCATAGTTATGTTACTTTTTGTCTGCTAAAGGATATCCCCTTAACATAAGTGATTATATAGTAGTAACATTTATATTTCTATGTTGCATGGGATGCGACTGGACAACTACATGATTATAATACACACCCAATTCACAAAAAGGTAACGGGGTTAATAAATTAAGGTATTTCTTTCGAATGTGCACTCTGCCATTTTCTAGGAATTTTCAATGTCAGAGTCTGACAGTTGACATTAGCACAAAGCCTGCAATTTTACATAATTTTCCTGTCAAATTCATAGTATCAGATTAATCATGATTTGAAAAGTACAATAAAGTGGAAAGACGCATCCGTTACATAATTTTTGAAAAGGAAGAGCAAAAAATGAACAAACAACCCAAATTAGAATAGTTATATCCCACTAGGATCATCAAAAGTTGACCGTACCGTTTACAATTGTGAGCGATGACTGTACCGTTGCGTTTTTGCGTACCGGTGACTTTTTACGGAAAAGTGATACCGGTGCGTGCTGACCGTACCGGTATGTTGTTGAAAGAGAAAGTACAAGAATAAAACGAACAGTGGCAAATCAAAGCTGATATTTAGCCAGTTTCATGAAGGATAATGCATTTATGACAGGTTTCTGTTAAAGTTTGGCTGATTCTTTTACGTTCGTGTCACTTTTCATGCAAAAACAGCAACAAGTCTCGATTCATATTCATCGGGTTAGAAATGACCCATTCGGCTGAAATTTGCAACGTAAACTTAGCACTTGGACCGGTAAGAATATATGCAACAAGAATAATAACCCTTTCCACGCCAGTAAATGTCAAAGATACACACTTCTAAGCGTAATTGGACTGAAGTTACAGAGACTTAAACTGACACATACCTTGTTTGGTAGTTTTTCTCCGCCATCTTGGTTGACTGTACCGGTCTACGGAAACACCGTACCGGTGCGCATTCACGACATAGAGTATATTTGTTTGTTTCAGTGAAATATCAATTTTATTTCACAAGTGAACACCAAACATCGATATTTTCACGAGTGGCGTAGCCACGAGTGAAAATGTCATTTGTTTGGTGTTCACGAGTGAAATAAAATTGATATTTCACTGAAACAAACAAATGTTCTTTTTATTTTATGTTTTTGACAAAATATTTAGTAAAATTTGGAATTATAGTATTTCTTATTCCCCATGGAGAACCCCAGAATGATTACTACCATCATTACTGAAAACGCAACAAAGTAGATCTAGTTCAAAATATTTTGATTATTTCAGATAAAAGTATTTAAGAAGTCGTTTCAATCTTTATCATACAGCGAAAATGAAACATCAACTCATTAGATATACTGTAGGCCTAAATTGATTTTTTTTATTAAATAAGTCTGCACTTCGTCTCACCATGAATCGTGGCGTAATAATCAATCAGCTGTTCATTCATTAAAAAATGCTCAGTCCAGGGCTGACGTAAGTGCAAAATTTGTCACAATTTAATGCATTTGTGAATAATGAGCGACTGTAGAGGTAGTTTTCCACTTTTTATAGGTGACTTATAGCTTTCAGACCATGATCATACAAGTATTTAGAAATTACTGTGAAAATTGAATGGTGGTGAAAAAAAAATGAAAATCAACTTTTTCTCAAATTTTTATTCAAAATTGCTATAGATGGATAGAAAATGATCTAACTAAGAAAATGAATACCAACAACCCTATGTTTATTTCAAAAATAAAAATTTTATAGCCATTTTTCAATTTTATTCAATGTTCTATCACCGATAAATGAGGGGAAATATGTATCTCATAGATGAGAAATTGGATAAGGCTAAGTATTTTAACGTAATTAATCACTCACTGTCAATCATGTGTATGATACTTTTGTATGGAAGACGAGGTGGAGATTCTGGGTGTGAAATTATGGGACTTTTGTTATGAATGTGGTTAAAAAGTAGTTCGGCAAAAACAGTGAAAATAAAAATGATATTTTCACTGCTTTGAAACAGTGAAATAGCAATTTTATTTCACCGATATATTTCAGTATTTCACAGAAAAGCATAAAATAAAGTGAAGATATTATGTAAATAAAGTTACAAAAGATACCATGTGTTTCTTTAAGGACCCTGTTGACCACTGGCACCAGAGTACTAAAATGCCAAAAAATATACCTAAATAACACACTATCATGAAAAAATTCACAAATAATGGTAAACAGTCATTTACTGACAAACCCCCGTTTACACACTGTTCTATATTATTCACATGGTGTTGAACGTTTTCGACAGGGGGTCCGGTCCCCGCTCTTTTTGTACTGTTCAAGCAAGCAATTGAAGATTAACAGCGGTCGCGTTTAACAGACAATATATTTATCTACCAAACTGGTAAGTAACACTTTTTTAAAAGCTACCGTTTCTATAAAATTCTTCAAGAATATTGCGCTATTTCGCTCTCTCCGTTTTCCTGGTGTTTTTCTGTCACTGCCGACTTCCGGTTAACCTTTCAATTTTGAAACAATAAGTTTTCATTGGTTGAAAATATTCCGCGTTATATTTCGCGCACTGTGTCAAATTAGTGTATTTCGTATGTAAACAATGCTGAATGCCGCTGTAAGCGGCCGTAACCTGTTAACTTGTGGACAAGCAGGTACAGGAAATTTGTTTACTGTAAAAACAATTTGTAAAACGTTACGTAAGCAGTAGTAAGGGTTGGTGATATGGGGGAATTTATGGGGCAGTATGGCACCCTATGGCAGCCTATGCACCCTATGCACCTAATAGTGGCAGTATGGGGGATTTTTATGGCAGGTGGTATGATCCCGTGTATGGGTTTAATGGTTCGTATAGGTCCTTCTATGGGAATATGGGGATACACAGGGCACCAGACATCAACGAAGGTGAGGGCTGGTAGGGGCCCTATAGGTACTATAGGACCCCCTATTGGAATATTCCCATAGAGGCCTATGTGTAGTATTTTACCTAGGAGAACACAAGGTGAAAAGAAGACAAAACACATTTTTGTTTTGATGTCTTTTATTGAATAATTAATTATGAACAAGAACAAGTATTGAAACAGTATGAACAAGTATTGAAACAGTATGAACAAGTATTGAAACAAGTATTGAAACAAGTATTGAAACAAGAACATATGCATGATGAATACATTTTTATAAATCACGATAAAAGCCATTACGCAAAACGAGATATTTGAAAGAATAAGCATCACTACCATGTATGGTTCCACCCTCTGTGGTACAGCACTGCCACGGAGGTGTTTTTGACAGCTGTGTTGCTTGCCTGTACAATCGTCCATAACATTGTCTAAACCACCGTGCTACTGTTTTATCATTGTCAAAATAATGTCTGGGTCTAAATCGGGTGGCGAGAACTGTATCCAGATCACAACCTCGGACTAACATGTCCAAGACAAAAAGACAGTAAACACCACACATGACTGTTCTTCCATGTTGAAGTCTCATTGAATTCATTGAGTAATGTCTAGTATTGTTCTGTAGGAAAGGTTGAATATGGTCTTCCAATGGAGGTAGTCCATACGAATCAAAGTAGATGGCTGTATTTTCCTTGAAGGAGATAGCCACCCAATGTTCTCCGGCTTGATCCGAGTTGTGGGTGTTCACAATATAAGCTTTCACATGAGGTGGTTTTCGATTCGGTAAAAGATCCTTAGGGAACACCAGTGCATGTAAAGGAGACAAGATAATCGATTTATCCAGAATATGTTGCAGTTCAATCGTATCCATAGTTCCACATTTTTTTTTGACCCGATCGGCCCACTGGTTGATCCAGACTGACTCTTGGTTTTGGTCTTGTTGCTTTAAATCTGTCCAGAGTTCGTACGCTCGAATGATCTCATCATGGGTGGACTGATATTCACAAAGTATGGGATACCACTGAGCGATGACTTTTTGAAGATCCAGTTCTTTGAGGGCAATCTCATTGTATAACTCCACCCAGATGTCTGTGTCGGCCATGCAGAGCACGTGTTGCAGTTGACTCGGATGATAAATTTTACATCCCGAGCAGTCTTTGTGAACCATGACATAGATCAATGTCTGCAAGTTCTCTATCACGGCTGTCTCTAGATCCCTGGAGTTGGATCCTTGAAGTTGGTCTAAATTGTAGTCAAAATGATTCTGGTCATACTTCGCCTTTTTCTCAGGAGAGGGTACAGACACGTTCTCCATATAGGCTTTTTCGAGTGTTTTCTCATAGTCTTCTTCCATGATGGTCAATCGTAGGATTAATAGTCCGTGATCACTTCTCTGATACCGTTGATTTCAATCTGATTGTCGTATTCAGCATACACGAGCACGTTGATCGGGTGATCGAGTGGTCCAGCAAACTGAAGCTCTATGCGTAGGTTCCCCGTTTTTATAGGATGGAGCTGTCCTTCTTCACTCCCTTGATCTGCCGTCAGATCAAATCCCCACAGTGTGTAGCCGTCCTTATACTCGACCATTGTGAGGCCCATGGTCCGATTGACACCGAGAGCTCCAATGGCTTGATGCAGCCCCACGTAGGACCTTAAGCATTCTCCTTCTGCAAAGTTCGGATAGTAAGCTCGGTTGGTTTTACCATCAACGCTGACCTCTATTTTTGACAGTCCAAAAGGTTGAAAATCAAGAGGGTTACTGGCGAAGGTTCCATTCATGAAGGCATTTCTGACCATGCCAGTGAACAAGCGTTTTGGCAGCTGTCCTTGGAAAAGATGGTCTTCAATTTTGGATCTTTGACCTGCAGAGATGGTGAAAGTTTTAACCTCTACTCGTCGGTTTGGGAATCTCATGTTTTGGTCAGCAATCATCTTATTTAGATTGATGGCCACCGCAGGAAGCAGGTCGACAGTGCGAACGTTGAATCCGGCTTGTAGAAACTGGATTTTGACAGCTTCTTGAGCAATTGCGCAGAACTCTGGACTGGTCGTATTGAGCCGGAGTCGTATCTCTATACCGTTAGGAAGGTATTTGTCTTGTAAGAACAGATCTAGATGCAATCGTCCAAGCAGTTCCAGACTTCGGCTTCGATGAATGTTCAATCGTCGATTTTTAAATCCAGCGTTGTCTTCGTCGTGACCATTGTCTTGCATATGTCCTGTCGTATCCTTGATCCAAAGTTCCGTCGACTTTAAGGGTGTTGTTTTCACGTGAGGCGCATAAGATAGTAGATTCTCCAGGTACGCCTTATACGGATAGGTGTCTGAGGTATTGCTGACCAGCTTATTGTTCAGATACAGGTCCACACTACTGAACAGACTGTGAAAAAAGTTGTTGACCACGGAAGCGTGTGTGTCAGCCAATAAATCTGTTCCATCGCCTTTGACGACCTTGACTTTCAAGTACAAGAAGGTCTGATTGAGATCTGTCCACTTTTCAGTTTGTGCTGGAATGATGAATTCAATTGTGGCCGTATTGTTCAGCGCTGATATAGGATAATGTTCTGTCCACTGGCTATCTTGCATGGCCGTCATGGTAGGTGGAACCGATATCACATCCAATTCCGATTTACTACACTCGCAGGAACCGTGTTGCATCATGATGATGATTATTCAAAATGATGAATCCAATGATTAAATCCAATGATTAATAAAAAATATCCAGAGCTCGACTATGGTGTGGTTTTTGTCTTGTTGTTTTTTTCAGCTGCCTCCGGCGACGTCTCAAAGACAACTGACGAGATAGGTTTATGCGTCTCTTTTTTGTGGGTGGCCTAGTGGGTGGCTTGGTGCCTGACAGCTTGTTGAGCAGCGTGGTTCCTAACGATCTGGCAGCTACTTTTCCAACGGAAGTCAAGGCTTTCTTGGCCCGAGATTGCAAGTCGCGAGCAGGGCTCTCTCTTGTCAGGATCATTTCCCCGACGGCTTTCATTCCTTCGTTTTTCAACGCATTCAATGCGGATTTGGCGGCTGGCATTAACAACGGGATCGCCGATTTGATGGTCGATTTGAACATACTTCCCAGTCCTTGACCATACTGACGCGGTATACCACGATACACAGGATGCATTTAGAAAGGCAGGGTTGACTTTTTTCTAAAGTGCAACTTGACCATTGACTTGCCACTGACGAACTGAACCAGTTGTCCCAAATCGCTCCTTATATTGATACCGATTTCATCAAACTTGGACTTGGCAATGGGGACGTAATGCAGGTTGACAAATTCTTGATGATGGTGGTTGACACGACCTCCTCCTTTTCCTCCTGTGAACGGCACGACTCTTAACAGTGGGGCTTCGATGTCTCCAACGAGGGTATATTCGGCCGGATCCGAATAAATAAACAAATGATTGCATCCGACATTGAGATCCACCCCGTAGGGAAAAGGATCAGGATGTTGCGGGAAGATATCTGACGAGTCGTTGGTTTTTGCTCCTAACTTGAGAGCGAGATTCGGGTGGAAGAGGACTCCAATATGCGTCTCTCGACTTTTCTCATTGAATTTCACACGTTGCGTTCCTTTGGAATAGGCGAGATGAAACACGATACCTTTTTGATGAAACACCTCTCCCAGCGTCTGTTGAATGGCGTTATCGATTTCCTCCATCAAGTGAGCAGGTGTCGCATACACTCCGGCTTTGAAACAGAGCGACACAATATACTGACTCGCTTGTTTTTGGCATTTGTTGATCACTTTTGCAAACTCTTTACCTAAACTTGGATCCGTCGTGATGATATCAAAATGCGCTTCCTGTTCGGTGATGTTCACAATTTGAGAGGGAATGATGAGTTCGATGAGAGCCATTTCCCACTCCTCTTTATTGAGTTCAATAGGTTTCATCAATTTGGTACGAAACTCACTTTGCGTATTGCGAGGAAACAAAGTCATGGAACTGTCACTGAGCACGGTGATGTAAAACGAATTCATGATCCGAGCGTCTTTGGGGGTTTCACAAACTTCAAACCTGGTGTCGGTAGAATGTAACCCAGAGAGCTACTTAACAACACGAGCCACAATTCTTTGTCCGGCGACTGAAAACTCAGATGAAAAATGGCAACACCGATGATAGCATAAATCACAATAATTTGTGAAAAGAAAGTGATTCTGTTTTTCGCTGCTCTCGTGTTGTTGTTGTTGTTGTTGTTGTTATTGACGGTAGTGGTGGTGGTGGTGGAGCCTGTGTTCTCTTCTTGCACTTCCACACTACTGAACGTATCCGATGTCTGAGACATGTTTTTATATCAGATAGGATTCTGGAATCCAGCTGTCAAATTTCTTTGGATAGCCTTCCCAATGCACTTTGATTTCCTTGATTGTTTTTCTGTCTTCTTTCCTAGAGCGTCGTCCGAGAACTGATTCAATTTCATAAATGTCCGAGTCTTTTATCGGCTGAATTTCAGGCAGGTAGAAAGAGCCTTCAATACGTTCTCCGGCAAGATCTTCGAGCTGTACTGTAGGTGGTGAGCTGTGACGAATGTGAATAATTTTAAAGAACTCGGTGGTCCAATTGGGTAGATACCCTTTGTCAAATGTTCGTTTAGTCTTGTTGATACGCACTAAATCTCCCACGTCGACCGAGAGTTTAGCTTTGCGTGTCTTGGATCCATACAGGTGTTGGGTAATTTCGGGCTCCTGTTGTGTCGTGACCGAAGCCGGGGTGGTCTGAATGCTTCGATGGAGACTGTGATTGTAAGCATCCACCAAATCTTGCAACACATCAATGTACCTCCGGGTCTTCTTATGCGTAAAATATTTCCACATCCGTGTTTTCAAGGTGTGTTGAAATCGTTCCACTATACTGGCTTCCGTCTCTGGATTCTCAGTGGTGAAGAAGTGAATGCCCTTTGTTTTTTAAAAAGGATTGAAACTCTTTGTTTTTGAATTCAGATCCTTTATCCGTTTGCAGTGCCTGTGGTATTCGCTCTTTCAAGATGAACTTGAAAGCTTTGATTAAACTCTGTCCTGTTTTGTTGTACAGAGGGACTACCCAGGCATATTTTGAAAACACATCAATGACACAGAGTAAATACCGATACTGATCATTATCTTTCTTGAGTGACTGTAAATCGGCTAAATCCGCTTGCCACTGATGATCAATGCCTCCCACCACTGTTTTTCTTCTTGCAAATTTACGACGAATCGGTTTGTGTAACGTGTAAGTTTTCTGTCGCTGTAACCAGGACTGGACTTGTTTCAGGGTGATAGATTTGTCCTGTTTTCGAGCTGCTTTGTACAAGGCACCTATCCCTGAAAAAGCAGCTGGATGTTGAACATCATAGTAAATACGACGGAGACGATCCTCCCGTTTCATTTTCATCACCAAGCTTCCCAATCTGAGATCAAAGGCCTGGGGGTCATGGTTTTATACTGTCGTCTCTTGACCGTTTGAGGCGGTGTCATCAGTGAGAAATCTGGTTCATTGGCCTCCGCCCCCCAATTGTCCTCATTGGCGACGCCTGATCTCTGTATCCAACCCCATCGCTCTTTGTTACCCACAACTTCCTGAGGGACATTGATCTCTTTAAGGCCCTGAGCAAACTTTTCCCATCCTTTGGGTTTCGAACCTTTACGATGGCGTAGCACATCATTGACCAAATCAATGACATTAGATCCTACCACGGGTGTATCTTGGTATTGTAACACACCCTGACGATCCCAGCCCATGTTGGGATGACTCTTAAGCAGGTGTAAAAGTAATTTAGCTTTTCGTTGCATCGTGACGGGTACGCTAGCCATGATACGATTTTGAATCGTGGTGGGGTCTTCTTCTTCTTCTTCTGTAGTCGGTGGTGGTGGTGGTGGTGGTGGTGCTGCTGCTGCTGCTGCTGCAGCTGCTGCTGTTGCTGCTGCTGCTAGTGTCTGAGGCAAACTCTGAGGGTGTATGGCTTTCTTATGGGCCCTCTGAAATTTCTGTAACGTTTCCCCATACAACTGAGCTTTCTCTGACTCCGACAGGTCATTTCTCTGTAGTACAGATTGCATCTCTTTCTGTAAATCCACGGTGTGTACGACCTGGGGGCTGGGTGGGAGTCGCGGTCGTGGTGCCTCTGCTTTCCTTTGCTGTATCTCTTCTAGCATTTTGTAGGGAACAATGACCATCTTCTTCATATTTTTTTAAAAAGGTAGGAGTTCTTTTATGACCTTGCCTAAGACAGGTGCTATAACAGGAGCCAAAGCAGGAGCCAAAGCAGGAGCTAAAAGGCCTAGTAAGGGTAGAAATCCTCCTTGTTGATTTAACACCCTCTTTTTCTTTTGAATCGATACTTTTTTGTCCGCTATCAGACGGAGTTGTTGACGCTTGGGGTGTAACTGGCGTTTCTGAGCCTCTGAGAGGGGTACATTGCCTTTTAAAACATTGTGACAACACTCTGCGACGCAATGGATGAGTTCCCTGGGTGCTTCTTTCAGAATCTTCTTTCGTAAGGGAGCAGAGGCTTGTCCGAGAGCTAATACCATGGTACCATGTTTTTTAATCAACGGTTCTTTGCGTTTGGTGATCTTTGTTTTTCTGCTGCTGACCATCTTGCTCCGAAGCTAACGTCCAAATGAAGCCCATGACGATGTGTACCACTGTTTTAAACAATACAGCTTTTGGAGATCGCACTGATTGATTTGGCATTCAGATTCTCCTAAAAACCATGGATGAGAGGTGAAAATCGAGCCATATCCAAGGGGGTTTTCATAGGTGTCCTAATGGGTGTTCCTAAGGGTGTTCTCATGGGGGTTCTCATCGTTGGAGAGGATGAAGGGGTCGGCGAGAGTCTCTGTACCTTTTTCTTTCGACGTTGGGTCACAAATCGCTCATCTATCTTTATGGACTTTTTCTGTTTTTTCAGAGATGGTCTTTTTTTCGGAGAGGCTCTTTTCTTTGCTCTTTTCTTTGAAAATTTCTTCTGAATTTTCTTCCCAAAGTTTCTCACGGTTTTTTGTCCATCCCAGCGCAATAAACTTCGAATCATGACCCCACCTAGAAATCCACTACCACCTGGTTTCAAAATGAGTTGGCGTTTTGTATTGGCATCCACCTGATTATCGGCTAACTGTGTGATAGCCTCCCGATGTTTTTCCATAAAGTTCATCGTTTGTTTTGGCAAGTGAATCTTCTTTTGCATAATCACTCTGGCTGCCAGGGTAAACCATCGGATCATTTCTTCTAAGCCAGCTTTCAGTAATTGTTGTCGGGCTGCAGGATCATGCTGCAGACTGAGTGCTTCCAATTTTTCAATCACAGTTCTTGGTGTGTACATCATGGCGAATCAGATACGAATGACCCATGGAATGTCAGTCCATCCCTTTTTATCCTGTGTACACCACAGGCCCATGTTCCTCCCCTGTCCTCCAATGATGAAACAGGTCGGTGCGTAGCCGATACGAGTCTGGTGTTTTAGGATGAAAATCAATCAGTAAATACCCAAAGGTCTCGAGATGGCATCTTGGTAGGCCTCCAGTAAATGGGGTAACTGAATCTGACGCTCTCACGTTTTGATCTGACCTTTGTCTCTGGTGTTTTGAAACAAAATCATATAATGGGCATTCAAACTCAGAGTACGACTGGCTTTCGATTGTTGAAACATGTTTTGCGTGATATAAATCACACTTGCATTCCGATGATGTCCTTTTCGTGTGAACCACAGCTTGATTTTTTCTTCATCCTTATCGCCTAGCATATCGTCAAAGACAACCAAATGAGGCACCGAAACATCACTCACCAGGTCTTCTTCGTCATCAGGAATGCCTTCGATAAATTTGATTGAAGGTGAACTTTCTTGCAGCAGAGCGTACGCGGATTGCCATTCTTTGTAACACCAGACCACTTGCTCAGGAATGATATCAAATTGATCTTCCTTATAGTCCAGTAACTGTTTAACAAATTGAGTTTTTCCCGACCCACTAGAGCCTGAAATAAAAAGATTACAAGGGTGCCGAAACAGTAATGTGTTCTCCATGAGGGACAAAAGAATAATGACACACCAATGGCTTTGAATCGCTTTTTTTATTTTCATATGTCACATGGTTGAAAAAAATAAAAATATCTTTGCAACAGTATAACAGTATAACAGTGTAATAAGATTATCATCATAGTTTTGTACATTTTAAAAAACATCTTTATGTCTATAATCTTCGTCAAAAAAGCAATCACGTTTTGAGTTATCCACGACTTCACTGAGCCACTCTTTCTCTGTCCAAGGTAGAATATGTCGATACACTTCCCTTTCACAGATTTGAATATAGCGAAGGGTGTCCTGAAATTCGTCCCACAATTTTTCATCTTTCAACAGCCACGAAATATAATCCACGCGGTGTTGTGCGAGTGTTATCATTTTAAAAGCATAAATAGATACTCTTCTGTAGAAAGGCACCTCGAAAACGCGTCTGCTTCTGCGCTGCTTCATGTCGAAAAAGCTTCTGCTTCTCTGCTCCATGACGGCGAAATGAAAGTACTACTATCTATATCATAACACCACTGGATCCATTTTTATCTCTGTTGAGTCAGGTGATCACGCTGCTCCACATACCTGTCCCAGCCATGACGTTGAATGGCTTTCAAAAACATCAAATGACAAGAGGCGTGAATAGCATTGTCCTCCTTTGTTCCAGTCCTTGAGACACGCTTGTACGAGAGGGTTATGGACGACATACAACTTCCATGCCATCAGATTAATGACCTCCAGATTAAGTTGAACTGCTACTCCCGTGCTCACGGCCCCTTTAAAGGGTTCAAACATCTCTGATAAGGTGCATTCCCGTAACGACACAAAACTTAATGCGGCTCTATACAGTTCAAAGTCTATGATGTGTTACAAAGAGATCCATGTTCTTCTACAAAATTACGAAACACTCGCTGTGCTAGAGCTGGAGGTAATACGTCTGCCATGGTTATCCTCCTCCCTAGGAATTATGAACGTAACCGTAAGGCACCGTCTTATAGTCCTCCACCACCACACGTTTGGTATACACTGATCGAAAGGTTTTGGTCTGATTTTCACTGGTCACTTTACGGTCCCGGTGCCGTTTGATGCGAGATGGATACTCCACGACCAACAAATAGTGTTCACGGTCCTGTACACAGTTCACCATGGCATCAAAATTGACGAGGTTTGTGGTATCGTAATCCAGAGTAATACCTTTGACTTTACAGTTGGTGTGTCTTTCTCCATTTTCTATGTATTCATAGCCATAGTTCTTAGGCCCCAGTCCGACAAACTTGACAATGTGTCCGTTTGGAACCTCATCGGTCCACTGACCTAGTCGACTGTCCACAATAGGAATGTTGTACTGTTCAGGGTCGTGAATGTACATACAGCTGTCTGTATCAAAATACAAGACACGATCGCCCAGGCGTTCTAGCATGGCGTAGAGTTCTAAACGAGCATAGGCTGTTACAAAGGAGGCGACGACCACATTGGAAGAGTTATGAGGTTCAAATCTGTCACTCTGATCCGTGCAATTCACCAAGATGAACTCGTCATGATCAAACATCTCCACATGGTGAACCTTGATCTGAGGATCCGACAATAATTCTTGGTATCGTTCGAGGCTAGCGACATACTCGGTCTTGGGCAGTATGTTGTTCTGGGCATTCTTTCCCCACAGACAGTTGAGCATGGTTTTCGCAAAAGCCCTTTTGCCGGGATTTTTGTGGACCTGTTCCAGTTGTATCCCTTCCGCTTTCCAATACTCTTGCTTGAAAGTGGCTTCCTCTTCTGGTGTTTGAACCCCGTTCGGGTAGCCGCTGGCTTCCTGTTTCATTTTTAAGTATTTGTCAATGTACCGCTGGTAAACGTCACTGCTCCATTGGTCCCAATGCCACACATGATACACAGCCAAGATCTGGTAGCCTTTGTTAAGCGCCTACAATGTACCTACCAGGGCTCTGTCTGATACGGTATGGGTACACACACCGCATTCTTGTTCTGCACAGGTGCGACATAACGTAAACACCATCTTGTGGTTGCAATGTACCGGGAGTACAGGCATCCATAGATCTTGGGGTGGTAACACTTGACACTTAATCAAACCACGGTAGTCTCGAATTGACTCCACCTGAATGGTTTCTTGACTGATTAAGCGTGGGTGGCCCAGAGGGTACTCTCTGTACTTGTTCACATACGGATACAATGAACAAATGTCCGCATACTTGATCTCTTGATTTGATGTAACCTCATAGTACAACCGGACGGCATTGGTTCGACCTCCATACAAGGCCTCTCTAGGTTGAATCTCGTCCATGTAGGGGTAAAGCTGATCCAGCACAGGTTGGTTAACAGGATCGTTTTTCCAGTTCTTGTCAAATTGACATTCCCAAAGTGAATACACGGCGTACCCTTGTCTTATGAGATTCGTGATCCTTTGCTCCGTTTCCTGGTAAAGCACTGCCATCGTTTTGAGTGTGAGGGGGTTCACCTTTTCTCTTTTGGGGTAACAGCTAGGACATCCGTGAAAGAGGCACCCCAAAAATTCAAACACCATGTTGCGTTCGGGATCGAACCCATCTACAAAGTAGGGTCCTATTTTCACTTCTCCACCATTGAGGGCATGACGTATAGAACGACCCCATTGGATAGCCAATAACTGAATCCAGCGAATGGCTTTGATCGAATACTTGACCTTCGTGGGATAGCCACCATCCGGTATGATCCCTAGACTGTTGGAAGGCATAGAGTTCTTTCGCCAAGCTTTATTACAGGCTTGGGCCAGTGTGGTCGCTTCGGAGAACGGATCTATGTTATCACTGCCATAAAACAATTGGCGAAACTCCCCGCATCCGCGTCTTAAAATATCCACATCTGATCGGCAGTAGGATTCCATTTCCTTTTGAAAATCAAAAACATCTTGGCTATGTTCTTGGTACCATGCCAGGAAGACCTTCCGCTGCTCAGGTTTCATTCTACCAGGTTTATAGTACTGCAGTGGTAACATGGATCCCACTTAGTTCTGGAACTCTGCCGTGTTGGCCCAGAAAGGAAACCAGCCTTTTGCCATTTCTGTGAGCCCAAACGTCTTAGGGAAGGCGGATAGCGGCATGCTCAAGTAGCTGAGTGAATCAATGAATCGAAGTCCATACATTTTCATCAGTAAGATCTTACTTCCATTCATAATAGTCTCTGGTTTCTCTGTGCCATTATTCACCACATGTCTTAAAATGAACTGAGCATCATAGCCTTGAGCATTGTGCGCTATGGCGGTTGCACCACGGTGGATGGGGTCAAACAACCATGTGCAGAATTGAACTAAGGTCTGATCCCCTCTGAACACAGCTTCACGTTGCCCCGGTATTTGATCACACCAGAGGCAAGGTTCCCTCACTGACTTTCGTATGCAGTCTCCACAGGCTCGTTGGGCTACACAAAAATTCGGAATATGTTCACCCGTATCAAACCGGCATTCAAAATCGTAGAAAATGAACGGCACCATGGGTGATGAATTGTTTCCTCTCTCTGGCGACTGGTAGGTAGGGATGCAGCAATCGTGGTCAGGCATTACAATCTTTTGACAAAATTTACATTTCTTCGTGCCGGCACACAGATGAGGCTTGTTACTCACGACCTTCTGGGAACAATGGGGGCATTTGTACACGGATTGACAGATGGTCTTCTTGGCTTTTCCTTGAAGTGTCCTATGGTTTTGATAGCAGGTAGGGCTTCGGAACCATCGTCTACAGGTATCGCAGAAAATCCCTCTTCCGACCTGTTCGCAGATCTGTGTTGCATAGCACATACATATGTTTGAACAACGGTGGTTTTCCTTGTTGTTATAACCCACATTGCAGTATTCGCAATAATAGCTCACTCCGGCAAAGCCTGTCATGGACACGATACAGTCAAAATGATTGTGATGGTGGTACACGTGAATCACCTTGATGCCTCGGGTCATACTCGGAGGTTTAAATAATAATTCACTTCTTGCATGTTGTGGATGGATCTTGATCACATAGGCAGGATACAAACTGTCTTGAATGGTCTTGTATTCATTCACACCACACGACTGGTCATATCCGATCCCCACTCGATCCAGTAAGGCTTGAGCTTCTCTCCTCTGTAAGACTGACGTGGAATCACGTATATGACTCCATCGTTTTCGCCATTCGGCCGTGCCTTGTTTGTTCGCATGACATATCCCCACCACAATCGCTCGAGCCAAACACATACTGTCGTCGGTGTTCTCAATGGTAACGATACTTCGTTTGAGGCGGGTCATCTGCTGAATACTCACGTGTGACCCGTGATGCATGGATCGTCTGGCCTTTCCAGACCCCTCCGGCATAGAGATGTGTGTTATTTCAGCTGACATGCCTCCATCATGGATCTTAAAGTCTTGATTACTCTGCACCACACGTTCACACTCGTCCAGCAATCGGTCCCCTGTGACGTTCCCGGCATGATCAAACGGGATGTGAATGCCAAAATTTAACCCTGGATGGTAAAGAGAGACTCGCACTTGATCCCTCGACTGTATCTGGCATTGTTCTTTCAGCGCTTCCACCAGCTTATGAAATAAGATCTGTGTGGTCTCAAAAGGACGACTGTATTTCTTGAACATGACATCATACACCTGGCTCTGTGTTTTGAATTTTCGAGACTGTCGGATTGTACGTGGTTCTATCTCAAACAAAGGGGGTGGTGTCTTCTTGGACAGTGCTTCAGGCTCAGGCTCAGGCTCAGGCTCAGGCTCTAGCTCTGTCTTGGTCTTTGTCTTGGACTTTGGTTCCTTTTTTTGACAGGGAGAGTCTGTACTTTTTATCTTCCTTAAGTTTTTCTTCTTTTTCTTCATCGCTACTGCTGCTGGTGTCTGAGTAAGGTACCAGTTCCATAGGTCTATCTGATGACTGTCTCATGACTGGGTACGTCTGATGACTGGGTAAGTAAAATATTGTACTTCTGACGGCTGTCTGATGACAACTGACGACAAGCACAAGATACGCTCTCTTTTATACACTCCTCAGGGGAAATACCCTTGTCTGTTTATAAAAAGGCGTGAGTGCCTCTACTCGACATCAATTGGGACGACACTTGTCTGGAGACTCAGCAGTTCTTATTGTACCGACGTATCCATGTTGACTATGTTGATATTGAAGTGGACCATGTTGGCATTAAAGGCTTGCATCTCTTTGAAAATACTAAGCAGTATTTTGTGGTCTTGCCCTGCTGATGATGGTGCAACCGTTGTTGTTGTTCATGGCCCTGCTGTTTAAACTGCTGGTACTTAAAATTGAGCCCTAGATGGTAAATTGAGACTCGCACTTGATCCCTTGACTGTACCTGACATTGCTCTTTCAGTGCCTCCACCAGATCATGAAATAGGACCTGTGTGGTCTCAAATGGACGACTGTATTTCTTGAACATAACATCATACACTTGGCTCTGGGTTTTGAACTTTCGAGACTGGCGGCTATTTTAAACAAAGGGTGTGGTGTCTTCTTGGACTGTGCCTCAGGCCGGGCCTCGCGCTGGGTCTCAGGCTCAGACTCTTTGTTTGCCTCTGTCTTGGACAGCTGTTGCTGCTGCTGCTGCTGCTGCTGATGTCTGGTTGGCTGAGCTGTCTGGCTTGTCTGGCTTGGTTGGCTGGGCTAGCTGACTGCCAGGGCTGGCTGGCTGTCTGGCACGCTAAGTAAGTGCCATAGATCTTTCTTTCTACCTGGCACGGCTGGCTTACTTCGTTAGCTGGGCTGTGCTGTCTTGGCCGGGCTGGCTTGTCTGGCTTGGTTGGCTAGACTAGCTGACTGCCAGGGATGGCTGGCTGTCTGACACACTAAGTAAGTGCCATAGATCTTTCTTTCTTCCTGGCATGGTTGGTTTACTTCGTTAGCTGGGCTGTGCTGTCTTGGCCAGGCTGGCTTGGCTAGCTTGTTTGGCTGGGCTAGCTGACTGCAGGGATGGCTGGCTGTCTGGCACGCTAAGTAAGTGCCATAGATCTTTCTTTCTACCTGGCATGGTTGGCTTACTTCGTTAGCTGGGCTGTGCTGTCTTGGCCGGGGTGGCTTGTCTGGCTTGGTTGGCTGGGCTAGCTGACTGCCAGGGATGGCTGGCTGTCTGGCACGCTAAGTAAGTGCCATAGATCTTTCTTTCTACCTGGCATGGCTGGCTTACTTCGTTAGCTGGGCTGTGCTGTCTTGGCCGGGCTGGCTTGTCTGGCTTGGTTGGCTGGACTAGCTGACTGGCATGGATGGCTGGCTGTCTGACACACTAAGTAAGTGACATAGATCTTTCTTTCTACCTGGCATGGCTGGCTTACTTCGTTAGCTGGGCTGTGCTGTCTTGGCCGGGCTGGCTTGGCTAGCTTGTTTGGCTGGGCTAGCTGACTGCCAGGGATGGCCGGCTGTCTGGCACGCTAAGTAAGTGACATAGATCTTTCTTTCTACCTGGCATGGTTGGCTTACTTCGTTAGCTGGGCTGTGCTGTCTTGGCCGGGCTGGCTTGTCTGGCTTGGTTGGCTGGGCTAGCTGACTGCCAGGGATGGCTGGCTGTCTGGCACGCTAAGTAAGTGCCATAGATCTTTCTTTCTACCTGGCATGGCTGGCTTACTTCGTTAGCTGGGCTGTGCTGTCTTGGCCGGGCTGGCTTGGCTAGCTTGTTTGGCTGGGCTAGCTGACTGCCAGGGATGGCTGGCTGACTGGCTCGCTAAGTAAGTGCCATAGATCTTTCTTTCTAGATCCTAATTTTTGCTTTTTATTTCTTTATGACGACTGACGTGCTCTCTCTCCGAAGATTTTTTCTGATATGCATCGAGTTGCACTGATTCACCCTCTTTTATACTGTTCGGACATCCCATGTGACATGTAGGTATTATGCTTTTATAACAGTTTTTACAGTTTAGTATTAATCAGTCTGTCGTCCTGATCAGACGTTTTTATTTTCTCATGCTGATGTACATTTTTATTCTGAAATTTTAGTATTTTAAGTTATCTTCTACCATTGTAAGTCAGAAAGAACACAGATTTAACTTTTTTCATTTTTGAGTTCCACCTTCTCCCGGGATTGAACCTGGAACCTCTCGCGTGTTAAGCGAGCACATAAACCTTTACACCACGGACACCGGGGCGATAATATGCTAGATTTTTAACCTTTTATATCTGTACATAAAAACGATTTCAAGCATAACACATGTCGTAATGACGTCATCAGTTATTTATGTTTTGTTCAGCTGAGCAACAGAAATGTGAAATTAAAACGTTGTCAAGACATTACAGGATTAATATTGGAGTACACAATGAAAGGTTAGTTCTGTTTCTGTCCGTGAAGGGCATAAAATTTGGCTTTTTTTAAACTTTAAAATATACTCTGAAAGACCTGTTGTATTTACACGGAAATGGCACGGGGCAGAAATCTTGCATGCCATTAAGACTGACCAACTTCCAGCGACTGTATTTCAAAAACACTTGTAGACAAAAAATATCTGTTTGAGGAAAAGATCTACTGTACATATGCGCATTGAATGCATCTAGTATTTGAATTTTGGCTTGTCTAGAATTCTCCTGGATCAAGATCAAGTCGGAAAATGGCGGATATTTTGACTCATTTTTCAATCTGAAATTATTTATTCATTTCGCGATGGAAAACTTTGAAACTGGTCTCATTCGAAAGGGCAAACCTTCCTTGTTTTGTAATAAATTTACCATAATTTACGTTCAACGTGAAGGATGAAATCTTTTGACTCGAGTTGGGCAGGGGTCTCTTCCTTTAGCCGCGACAGGTGCCGTAATTTTGTTGCAACTTTCAGGCTGAATTTCTCTGGCATTGGTTGATTTAAAAAATATTGCTTATAGGACAAGAAAATATAAACGTACGCGTGTTGAAAACATGCAGAAACAAAATTTTAGCTTCTCTGAAATAGCCGTGGAGCTTTGTCAAAAATTGGTGCAAAATGCGTGAAAACTGTTTTGAAAATGGCCGATTTACAGTGTCGTAGTTTATTTGATTCTCGACAGAAATGCCTGATCTTGGTCTCATTCTATAGGAGAATCTTTCCTTGTTTTGTCATAATTGTGTCATAATTTACAAACATAGAGAAAGACTGATATTAGGGGCTTAATTGCATCAAGGGTTGTAAACGCCATTTAGAACTAAACGAGTGACGTCAGCACATCACATTTTCCGAAAACAAACCAAAATCTGTTTTCGGAAAATAAATCATTTGTTTACATGTTCTTGTTGATAATTAATTATTCAATAAAATTATTTAATAATATCAAATTCCAAAGGATACCATAGTGTCCCAGTCGGTACCATATCACACATGCAAATCCCATATAAGGTACCAGACTGCATAGAGGCCCTTCTCGGTACCATACCACATGCAAATCCCCTATAGGGTACCAGACTGTCCATAAAGACATAGATATAGACATATACGGTACCATAGAGGCCCTTCTCGGTACCATACCACATGCAAATTTACATGCCATACTGCGACATATCGGTGCATAGGGTGCTCTAGGGTGCCATACTGCCAAAACCAGACCCCAATAGGGTCCTCATAGGATTCTCCATACTGCCCCATAAATTCCCCATAAACATTCCCCATACTGCCCGATAAATTCCCCATATTCCCATAGAAGGACCTATACGAACCATAAAACCCATACACGGGGCCATACCACCTGCCATAAAAAATCCCCCATACTGCCACTATTAGGTGTATAGGGTGCATAGGGTGCCATAGGGTGCCATACTGCCCCATAAATTCCCCCATATCACCAACCCTTACTACTGTAAGCTGCGCAAAGTATCACTTCTGTGCATAACCGTATGACGTGTTTGAAAGGTCATTTGAGTTGAACCGGAAGTAAGCAGTGACAGAAAATATCAAGAAAACGGAGAGAGCGAAATAGCTCAATATTCATGAAGAATTTTACAGAAACGGTAGCTTTTTAAAAAGTGTTACTTACCAGTTTGGTAGATAAATATATTGTCTGTTAAACGCGACCGCTGTTGATCTTCGACTGTTTGCTTGAATAGTACCAAAAGAGCAGGGACCGGACCCCCTGTCGAAAACGTTCAACACCATGTGAATAATATAGAACAGTGTATATGGGGGTTTGTCAGAAAATATTTTTTTTACCATTTTTGTGTATTTTTTTTTCATGATAGTGTGTTATTTAGGTCAATCTGACTATTATTTAGGTATACTTTTGGTATTTTGTTAACATTACAGGGCAGTTCAGTACTCTGGTGCCAGTGCTGTTGACGTAAGGTAGCTCGGGCAACAGGACTGCATTAGGATAATTCGTCTCCATTAATCTAATATAAGGGAATACATGTGATTATTTTCAGCTGAACAGCTTGTATGAATGCTACAAGAAATTAAAATGCCATGATATCAGGTATGTAGACATTTTGAGAAAATTACGGTGTTTCAAGCCGCTTTCGTACAAAATATTAATCTGCTTAATGGAAATAATACTCGTCAACTTCCGCACAGTAATCCATTTTTTCGTGTCCGGGCTGTAAATTTGTCACGCATTGAAGGATTTTTAAATAACTAGGCACAAATGTTCAGCATACCAAGACAACGTGTCCCTACCTCAAAGGTCATGGTCACGCTTTGAGTTTAAAGGTCATGGCATCCTGTATACATGGTAACTCCGTCATGCATTGAAGGTTTTTTAAATTACATGGTACATTTGCTTAGCACATGGAGATGACATGTCATGCGCAAGTTCCGCGTCCTTACCTTGAAGGTGAAGGTCACATTTAGTGGTTTAGAATCCTGTATATATGCACGATGTTCATGTCTGGATTGTTACTCTGTTATACATTGAAGGATTTTAAAATGAATGGGAAGAATTTCACAGCACATGGGGATTAACTTCAAGGTCACAGACGGTGATACACCGCTTTTGAGGCATTCGTCACTTATGAGGTAGAGCTTTTTGGATTATTTTGGCGATGTGTTCATTGACCTAATTACTACAGTAAGAAAAATATCAATCTATGGCCCTTTGAACAAGGAAGTGAGGCAGACATAAGCCGTATTTAGTATAGTGACGATATGCATGTCTTTCACCTTTTGTAAAACTGTCTTTATTTCCTCGTGTGACTGAGACATGCGACACAGAGAACTGTACTTCGACACTAGAACTAGGCGTAAAAACATTTCAAATTCGTTTTACTTCTCACTTCAAAAAGAAGTCAAAGAAACCTAAACTGCAAATTAAAGCTACCTGAAACGATTCTCTTGAAAACTACTAAATATCAAACTTTACTGTTGCAGAGCCGCCATGATGCAGTGGTAAGGCGTTCGTCTCACGACCAACTTTTAGAGTTCGATCCCCGCCAAATCCTGGGTCAAGACATTTAATTTGAAATTGCCTCTCTTTTTCTGAGCTTGATTTCATTGAGAGTGAATCTCGACAGCGATTAATCTAATTAGTAAGCACTTGTTTCACTACGGACAAAAAACATCCCCGGTGGCAGCTCGAATATGCTAGCAGTATATGGCATCCATACATTAAGTATAATACCAATACTTTATTCATAATCCAGCTCCGAGCTATACGTTAGATAATATATTTAGAAGATATCTGCACTTTTTAAAGTGTAGCATGCATGCAGAAAATGAGCTTTCTCGAACACAGAACACTAGATTCACAACTCATAATGTCACATATAAAATATACCATCACCTTGTTGCAATTAATCGGACATCCCATGTAACATTGTCTACCCGTCTGTGATAATACACGGGTGAGTTTTATTTCTCACAAATCATGCGTTTTTCGCTGGTCTAGAGAGAAGTTGTACAGCCAAAACAAACGGGTTTTTGCGAAAACATTCGCTGTATTGATAAAAGCTGAAGGAACCGTAACAGTAAACTCGCCTATTGCATGCAATATTTCGCCTCTTTCGCCTCATACGATGTGAAAGTCTGAAATTCTATTTGTTGACAGTGATTGAAGTTGAAGGACTTCTCAATTAATGCATTAGATACGTTATTTTGTGTAATGACGAATTTGATTGGCTAATAAAAATACCTGTGGCGAAACCCCTACGACAATATTGCATGTATATGACGTCGTTGATATTTTCTCGCACCTCTATCCTTATCGTTAACTTACCCGTGCGTACACAAAGCTACGGTCAAATAAAATGTTCGCCATCCAATCGAAACAACTGTTTCCATCAGCAGTTTTGTTTTGTCACGTGATACATTGTGATACTTCACCAACGGACGACAGAACGTCCGAATGAAAAATTGACGATAGCAGCGGACTTATGCATACATTCGGTTAGGTAACTGTCGTTCTATAAATGAGCATTTAGATTAGCCTTCCTTCAGTATTCATGCAATACAGCGAATGTTTTCGCAAAACCCCGTTTATTTTGGTTGTACGACTTCTCTCTAGACCAGAGGCAAAACGCATGATTTGTGAGAAATAAAACAAACCTGTGTATTGTGGCTCAACTTAGAGTAGATAAAGTATACAGTTGTCTTATGGAAAAATTCAGGCACATTTTATTGCAAATAACAGCATAAGAAACGAAGTGATAGTAACTCGTATGCGTGTTGTTGTTCTTTCCCTTGTACTTATTATATATGTAAAGTTAGGTATTACCACATCCGGGTAGACAATGTTACAGACCCCTTTGCCTATATCCAGGAACGAAAAAGGTGAGGCTTACTAGACTGAGGCACCTGTTATGCTTATGCAAGTTCAAGTAATGTTTGAACAACCTGACCAAGTCGGCGTGTACCCAATTTCTATAACACTCGAAAGAGGTGTGGACATTTAGCTATTGATAGATAGGAATGTAACGACCTACTATCACAAACGGCTAATAGAGAGGAGAAACTTACTAGTAAGTTCCGGAAGTGACATATATGTCTACAGAATGTAGCATCAACAACAAATAAGTGAATCATGCTTTATAATGTCTCGTGCTTTTTTATTAAAGCTTTTTTTTAGCTCACCTGGCTTTGCCAGGGTGAGCTTTTCTAATGGATGATTGTCCGTCGTCCGTCAACATTTTGATTCAAATGACATCTCCTCTGAAACCTCTGGGCCAATGTTGATGAAACTATGCAGAGATGTTCCTTGCATGAAGCTCTACCAAAATTGTTCAAAGAATTCCATTCCATGCAGAACTCTGGTTGCTATGGCAAAAAATAGGAAAAACTTTAAAAATCGTCTTCTCTGAAACCACAAGGCCTAGAGCTTAGATATTTGGCATGTAGCATTGTCTAGTAGACCTCTAACAAAATTGTTCATATTATGACCCCCGGGTCAAATTGACCCCACCCTAGGGGGTCACTTATTTTACATAGGCTTATATAGGAAAAACTTTAAAAATCTTCTTCTCTGAAACCACAAGGCCTAGAGCTTAGATATTTGGCATGTAGCATTGGTTAGTTGACTTCTACCAAGATTGTTCAAATTATGATCCCCGGATCAAAATTGACCCTGCCTGGGGGTCACTTAGTTTTACATAGGCTAATATAGGAAAAACTTTAAAAATCTTCTCCTCTGAAACCACAAGGCCTAGAGCTTAGATATTTGGCATGTAGCATTGTCTAGTAAACCTCTACCAAGAGTGTTCAAATTATGACCCCCGGATCAAAATTTACCTTGCCCGGGGGTCACTTAGTTTTACATAGGCTTATATAGGAAAAACTTTAAAAATCTTCTACTCTAAAACCACAAGGCCTAGAGCTTAGATATTTGGCATGTAGCATTGTCTAGTAGACCTCTTCAAAGTTTGTTCCAATTATGCCCCTGGGGTCAAAATTGACCTTGCCCGGGGAGTCACTTGTTTTACAAAGACGTATATAGGAAAACCTATTTGGTATATAACATTGTCTAGTGATCTTCCACCAGGCAAGTGGACTTGTACTAAGGTGAGCGATATAGGGCCATCTTGGCCCTCTTGTTTTAAATATGAATGGTTTTTTCGTAAGCTAGTTTGTTTAACATTGCAATTATTTTATTTCCCGTTCGCAATACAGTAAACATTTTCCTGAACTTCACGTACTAAACTCAAAACTTCATGAACATTTATACGCATGGCGATAGAAATATCATGTGACGGCATGAAAATAATTATATTAACAATAATGTTTATTTATGTGACTTATAGCTAAAAACTGAAAAAAAATGAAAGTCCGTGAAGTTGGCTCTTACATCATAGTTAGTAGCTTGTAGTTCGAAATGCAATGTTAATTTGCAAATATACAGCTTGTAGTTCCGATGATAATTGTCGAACATTAAGCCAGCTTGCAGCTGGTAATTCAGCAGTTTATTCGCCAAAATACATATACAGCTTGCAGTTTGAAATTCAATTGTTAATTCGTGAAATATACAGCTTGAAGCTGGTAATTCAAATGTTAATTTGCAAATAAACAGCCTGTTTGCAGTTGGTAATTCAGATATATATTCGCCAATATACTGACAGGTTGCAGTTGGTAAGTCAAATATTAATTTTGCGCATATACAGCTTGCAGTTGGAAGTTCAGATGTTTATTCGTGAATAAACAGTCAGCTTGTAGTTGGTAATGCATATGTTTATTCAGACAAAAACATGTGTATCCCCCAAAACATGACAACAGACCAATACATAATCATCATCAAAACCGCACATGCTGTTACATATTCCTCTAAACTTTCATGACTCTAACTCAAATACTTTTTGAAATACGCGCAAACGAGAAACAGACAGACAGACAAACAACAGGTGCACAACTTCACATGCTCATTAACATTCCTGTATATTTTCATGGCTCTTTCTCTAATACATTTAGGGATACATGTGACACTAGTTGAAAATTAAGTTGAAAATTGCCAATTTTCTTTAACCCAAGGGCCATAACTCTATCCTTACTGGTTGATTCCACAAACAAAGTCTCTGATGCACAACTACATATGCTGATTAACATTCATATATAGTTTTAATGGTGTACCTGAAACACTTTGTGAGTTATGCGCGACAAAAGTTAAAAATCGTTAATTTTCAGTAAGTCAAGGGCCACAACTACGCCAATATTGGATTAATCCGCATAAAACAATCACAGGTGCGAAACTTTACATGCTGATAAACATTCCTGTAAAATTTCAAGGAAGTAACTTATATACTTTTGGAGATACCCGCGACACAAACGTTATGAGTGACAGACGGACAAACAGACGGACAGACAAATCTGCCAAAAAATGTATCTCCCCTATAAATGAGGTGGAGATATAATTCGCGAATATACAACAAGCTTCACTCGGTAACTCAGATGTTTATTCGCCAATATACAGCTTGTAGTTGGAACTTCAAATGTTTATTAGCGAATATACAGCCAGCTTGCAGTTGGTTAATCAGATGTTTGTTCGCCGATATATATAGCTTGAAGATTGAGAAACTTTAGTCAGTTGTCTCCCTTTTTCACTACCTGGAAGTAAGTAGGTCCTTTCATTTGGATTGCTCTGTTTTTATCGCTATTTTGTTTGTTTTATATAATAAAAAGTAAGCTGACATATTTGCAACCATGATGATCAGATTAAATAAAGATTTTGGCAGCATGTTATTTTAATATCCTTGTTTCCAATTATTGACAGTCCTAATAGTTTAATTAACACAGAAGTGAGAAATTTCACACACAGTAACTGGGATACCTATGTAAGAAACAACAATAAAGTCAGAGGATTCCAACTGATAGGACTTACTTGCAGTTTTGTTATCTTGGACTTTATCCAATAAGGGAGACAATTTGTAACTCACTAAAGTCTCCCATTCACGAAATACACATCTGAAGTTGGTACTTCAGATGTTAACTTGCGAGTATACATTATTATTCGCCAATATACAGTTTGTAGTTGGAAATTCAAATGTTAATCCTTAAGTCTGCGATCCGTCTTTACCTGTCACAGACCTGTGCAAAAAAGTGCAAAAATAGATATTTGTTCAGTATCTTGTTTTGCACCTCTTTCTCGAAGTCTGCAAACCGTCTTGAAAGTGTCGCGGACAAGTCCATGATTTAAAGACGATTGGACAGGAATGTGAGATATGTGGGTACAGGGGGCCAGGCAGACCTGTGTATTTGCATTAGGGGTCTTAGCCAATGATAGACCAGCTTCTGTTTTCCATATTCAGCTACTGCAAAGCTGCTACAAATTGTTTACAGTAGGTAAAAGTTTATTAATGATCGTGTACATAATTAAGAGGAAAGAACTTCTTATTTGAAAAAAATGGATAAAATGAAGAAAATAAATATTTTACTTATGCTTTTCAATAAAAGCGACGCAAATTTAAAATTGATAGTGGTTAGAACATTGTCAGTGTAATACCATAT
Organism: Saxidomus purpurata; assembly: GCA_022818135.1. Classification (NCBI taxonomy): domain Eukaryota; kingdom Metazoa; phylum Mollusca; class Bivalvia; order Venerida; family Veneridae; genus Saxidomus; species Saxidomus purpurata. The sequence continues at coordinate 42,728,350 of JAFMSR010000001.1, read as the reverse complement.
AGGTATGCACTTTTTGTTTCAAATTGAGTAAAGTGTTGAGTTACAATGTATGTAAATACATTACTCAAGTAAGTTACTTTTGCTACGGTTGGAGAAAAAATTGTACAATATTTCTCTTCCACAGACACAAATAAATTATTCATCAAAGAGACAAATTTACTTCATTAAAAAGGCAATTTTTATAGCTAGTTTTACATCTAAAGAGTTTGATCAGAATAAAAAAATGAAAAAATGTGCACTTTAGTTTATAGATTTCTTAAATAAAACATTTAATTTTAATAAAACTTTTCAACTGTCACAAAATTCTCTAAAATGAGAATTAGCTTTCTTCAAATAAAATGTGTTCAAGGAATCAAACCTTGCTAAATATGCCTAAGAAATCACATGCAAAAGATTGAAGTAAAGTAGAACTTCAATACATACATGTAATTATTTGTTGAACAACGTCTTCGGCACCGCCTTCAAAAAGTATGTGAGTCATCCTAAAAGTGTCGTAGACCAGTCAAAATGACTAAAGAGCATTCATGCAACTTTACTAATTGAGTATCTTGTTTGGCACTACTTCTTCGAAGTCTGTGAGCCCACCTGAAAGTTTCGCACCCCCGTCTTAATGACTGAAGAACATATTAACCTAATAATTGGTTAGAAAACTTCGGCACTGCAACCCGAAAGACTTCGAGCAACAGACAAATTCAAATGAGAAAAGAACTTATGTAATATATGATAATGATATAATAACTAATGATTATGTATTTAAGTCACCTTCAGGGTGGCTGTATATTCAGGAATTAACATTTTAATTTCGACCTACAAACTGTATATTGGCGAATAATAATGTATATTCGCAAATTTACATCTGAAGTACCAACTTCAAGATGTTTATTTCGTGAATTAGCATTTGAATTTCCAACTTCAAGCTATATATCGGCGAATAAATATCTGAATTACAAACTACAAGCTGACTGTATATTCGCAAATACACATCTGAACTACCAACTACAAGCTGTATTTTCGCGAAGAAACATTTGAATTTTAAACTACAAGCTGTATATTGGGGAATAAACATCTGAACAGCAAGCTGGTTGTATATTAGCGACTTGTCATTTAAATTTCGAACTATAAGCTGTATATTCGCAAATTAACATTTATTTTAAGAGCCAACTTCACGAACCAAAAAACCTAAACGTACACGCTGCACTTAATACTAGTCTATATAAGAAAATACATTTGTGATGTTGGCGGGTGGGGGTTACAGTAAGAAACAGCATAGAACTTCATTTCCATTGTAAAAGCGTGGACATAAAGATAGTACTTAAAAATACAGCGGATTTTTAAATCTCATAATTTTGAATTACCCCCTTTCAAATGAAATAAGTGTGTTTTTTAATAATTAATGACACTTGCAACAGTGTTATCTTTTATCTTGAATAACTTAACATTTGTTTGACTTTACATGTATGTTAGAAATTGAGTAGATTTGATCTCTGAAAGCAATCTCGCAATTAAGTCACGTATATGTAAATTTTGCTGAATTATCGCCGTAACTTAGCATTTTTTTTAATATACTAACTATCGCTCTATGCGGTTAATTGTGATGGAATGCTGCTTGTATGTTAAGTTATCAATGATAAATTGCGATTACAATATTTCTGGATTATGTGGCGGTCTTTTGTTTATCAAGTAGTCTAGAAATTAATGGTTTTATACCTTAGAATAGGTTATTTAATAGTGCAATGGCTTTGATTCAAGATTAAAAAGTTGGCTACCGTTGTTGTTTTTTCTTGATAATCAGACTCTTCTATAACATCACCCCATCTTACAATTGCATCTTGTTTCTTTTTTTGCCATGATGCTATGTTCATCAATTTGTTTAGTAAAATTGTCCAGTTAATCACTAGCAGACAACGGTTATAGTGGCAATACGATTACAATGTTTCTCAATTCCTCATTTCTATCGAAACATTTGAAGTGAGTTTTACAGTAAATACGTTCACACGATAGCAGTGTCCAAAAGTTGATTTGATATACAACGTTAGAGGCGGCGTCCAGTATGGTTACTTTGTCTCCGGGCAAACGTTTTTGCGTAAGTCAGTTTTCTTTGAATTACATTAGAAGATGGATAACCCTAAGAAAGTCCCACTTTTTGGATCGATTGATTTATTCAATCGGATCCAATGTTAACAGAGTATAGCTTCCTTACGGCCGAACTCTTTACATACAAACAAGTAGTTCCATATATTCCGTTGTTACGAAATATACTGTCCTCTGTTTTAAAATTTATGTAGTAACATATCTAAATAATATCAAAACATTTCAGAATAGCATAGTATTATAATGTTGTTTTTCTTATAATTTGTAACTTAAATCAACGAGGTATCTGTTCTGTATAGAACTATTTTCCTACGCGGTTTTTATCCCAACGTTTTCTAGTCAGACTGGTGTGACATGAGAAATGCAAGACCCGTGAAATATACGTATCGCTACACCGGATACACTAAATTCAGTGTTTCCGCGAGAGCGCGTTTTCTGCGGTTTTGATGCACTCATTTTGTCAATGACGCAACAGAAACAGCGAAGAGCGTCTTCTATGACGCAATTAAAATGTGTATAATCAAATTACTACGTACAAAAACGACATTTCAAAACCTCTCAAAACGCTTCGAAATGCAAGATAAATTGTTGATAAAATACGCTTCCGGTATGGGATATGTCTAATTTTGACCCTTTTCCGTACGTCGTCGTTGTCGTCTGATTTCGGATCGTCCCGCATTTTGTACCATTGCGTTTTTGTGTGTGTTGATTCTTATGATACCGTCATCATGGTATCGTAGACGCACAACAAGAGATGGTCGACGAACCTTAATAGGGGAAACAAAAACGTCTTTCTGAGTGATTTTAATGATCATTTTGTAGTCATTTCGAGCATCCAAAGAGAAACACCTGTTGCCTGTCTTGCCAATCCTTTGATTACCCACCATTTTGTGATGTATCACATGCAGTTTTACAGAAGTAAACTGAATAAAACTTCTTTTACATATAGTCAGGCCTTTTTTACAATAAAGGGTACGACCCTTGGAATTTCTAAATGACCCCCAACTTCTGATACAGGGAATTGGCACCCAGGGTCTTCCTCCTCCACGAAAGCGTGAAGTTGCAATATGACCTTAGCTGATGTGTGCGCCGTTAAATCCGAATTAATTGGCACAATACAATCAACCTTATGGGCATATCCCATAACTTTTGAATGACATTAAAAGTTGTTCAAATCATAAATTTTCAGTTCAGTTTTGTCAAAATCCATTTCTCAGTTACGATTCACAGCTTAATACTTCATAGGGTAGTTGAACATAGTCACTGAATGACATAATGTAAGCACATGGGTTCCGATCTTAAAAGAAAAGTTTACACAAATGGTGAAAGGTCAAAATTTGTGGACAGTTGTGTCTCCAGTTTATAACTTGACTCGTGCAAGGGTTGTCCTGATATTCACACATTTATGTGTACAGTCTATGTTGTCCTGATATTTACACATGTATGTGTGCAGACTGTGTTGTTCAGAGACAATCGATCCTCCAGCACTTTCAGTCCTTTGATTGCTCTTTGTGTGCATGTATGAATGTCCGTTCAAATTGATCTGGTTTACTATTGATGGCAAGCCGACTGGTAGAAAACTATAAATTTTCTTAAATTTTCCGGCAATATGTATTTTGAAGCGAACAATGTTATTGTTTCATCACCTTGTGATTCAATCATGGCATCAGGTATGTCATCTACCCTCACTACCAACAACCTCAATCAATTAAGTTCTTTACTTGTTCCTAAGTTAGCAACTTTGTTAATTTGTGGCATTACAAAAGCATATAGAGATGATGTCATCCATTAAAGATGATCTAGTCAACATAGTTCAAAATGAAATGTAACCTGTACATGATGAAATAAAATGAAAACGCCAAGCTTAAATCTAGTCATAGTGAAACAATTTTTGAACCAAAAGATAAAAAACTTGAACTCAATGTGTTGGCTCAGTATTGGCGTCGGATGTATCTAGATGTGACTGGCGTCCCTGGTGATACTGGAAGTCCAACAGAGGACGTGGAAATTAAAATACTCAAACATGCAACATATTTAGGCATTCCCCTCAGCAGAGAGGATATTGACAGAATCCACAGGCAATTGTGATAATAATAATAACATCTTTATTTAGTGAAGGTAACACATAAGACATGTAAAGAGTTACAAAGCCAATCTTTACAAATCTTTTTTTCATATTGCCTTCAAAATGAATCTAGCAACTCTCTCTCTCTCTCACACACACACACACACGCACACGCACACGCACACGCACACGCACGCGCACGCACACACACACTCGCGCCAACGCTCACACACGCAGACGCGCACGCACACATACACCCTCTCACAACGTATAAATAACACATCCATAAACATTATCATCCATATAAAAAAGCATAATATTTGTAAGAAGATGGTTTTTTCTGGTTTTTTTTGTAACAGTCACTCTGTTGACAATACACATCATGAATATTTTTTTCATTTATCAACACTTACAAAATATAACTTAATAAATACCAAAGTATTAGATGTAAGGTTGCCACATAATGTAAGCATTTTAAGAAATACAATCAGTACTAAATATTAAATATAATACTAATGAACCAAAAATTAATAACAACAATCATCAACACTTCATATTACTGTAAACAAAATTACAATGATAGCTAATAGACAATTTCAACAAGAAAAAAATCATAAAGCCAAAAGCCGGTCAAACAGTCTATGCTAATTGAAAGAAATTTGGGACGTGATTTCTGTGCAGGAGAATTTAACTCCTCTGCGTGAAAAATTGACTTATGAGGTCAGAAATCTCAAACGAAATTGTCAGTTAGACAAGACATGGGTTTATGTGTAGCTTAAGAGCGTGGTCGTATTATTCGTAGGGTGGGGGTCTTTTAATTAAAAATTTGATTCCGCCCCTGAATCGCCTATGGATGAACATCTCTATGCAAATGGCTAATAAGTTATAATGCATGTTATGTCAAGTGGACCGAAAATATAGTATTTGTTAACAACCCACAAGTTATAAGAATACGACTTCTCAATGACAGGGGATTTATTTAAATAATCAGACCGTAACACTTTTAAATCGATGAGATATCGATGATACAAACTGTGTGCTGATATAAGATATACATGTAAGCAACAAGGAAATGGTTCGAATAACACAATTTTTATTCGTAGCTTGCATATACAATGATACAATCCTCAGTCCGTCCTTTTCCCCAAAACACTATTCAGCTTTTGCTTATATATCTAACTGCTCTTTTAGCATCTATAGCTCTTAGGTAGAACCGATACTGCATGGCGCTTTAAATCTGCGGTGCCAAATGTTGGCGTTTTTGAAATGTTTTGAATCGACAGGGTGCCTTAAATTTGCGCAAATCATACAAGCCACCAAAATAAAACCATGATAATAAATGCAAAAGACTTAATCGGGGGAAGCTACTCTTACATAACTGACACTTAAAACTGTAAACGTTATGCCTTTTTTGTTTAAAGTGGATGAAGGCATTCTAACACATACCTTCTAATAACATGTATAGGTTATTTCATTTATTAGTTGTGTCGGCAAAATAATGAAACACGTCGTATTTAAATATTTGTACAATTATTTGAATGTAGATAAGAAGTTAATTTACAAAAATCAGTCGGGATTTTTTCAAGGTCACTCAACAGTATACCAGCTAATTGATATTTACAACCAAATCTGTAAATCATTTGATGACAAAATCTCAATATACAAGTATATGGTGTTTTGTGATATATCCAAAGCTTTCGACAGAGTGTGGTACAACTGGCTCTTATTCAAACTACTTCAGTAACTGGCTTCTGGAAACGTCATTAGTGGGATATAGTTACCTTTCTGTACGAAGTCAACGAGTCTTTGTAGGCTAAACTTTTACACAAGAAAAGCGGCTTCAATCATATGTTCCATTCAGCTCGGCATTTGGTCCCCTTCTCATTCTACTCTATATGAACGATATATGCGAGTCTCTTCTAAGCATGGCACGTTTAGTTGCGGATAATAGTTCATTATCGGTGTCATCAAATGATTTAATTTATAAATTATGAGACAATCCTTAACAATGACATAACTTCAATCCCGATAAATGGTGAGTTAAATTTAACCCGTTGAAAACAGATGTAATGTTCTTTTCACTTTCAAATAGGCCTCGGTCAACAATATTTTTAATAGTACTTCACTAACATACATACATGTTGATAATCATAAACATCTTGGTTAAACTTTCATGATGGTACTTTGCAAACACATATAGCTAACATTGTCTCGGCAGCTTCAAAGGTTTAAGGGTCCAATTGAAGGCTGAAATCCAAAGACAGTCGTAAAACACTTAAAAAAGTACGCATGACAAAGTTACGTCCCCATTTAGAGTATGCATCATCAGTTTGGGATAACTGCACCGTATATGAATAAACTATTATCGATATATGTACAATACGATGCTACCAGAATCGTCAACTGACTAACAAGATCTCTCTCTATTTAGAAACTTCTGACAGAAATAGGACGAGTCTCTCTAGTAAACAGTAAAAACTCACCTTTGTTCATAAGTTCATATATGGCAACCTTCCTGGTTATTATAACAGAGCTTTTCCCGCCCATTGTTTAACATACTTGTACTAATGATTACCCTCTCGGGAAAAGAAATAATTCTATATCTGTACCAAGAAGATTGGAAAAACATTCCAGATCAGTATTACCATCAGCTGTCAATCGCTGGGACGAACAAGATAACGAAATTGGTTACATTAAATTAATAACCTATCAACTTTAGACATCATCTCAAAATCGCTATTATCTTCCGGCAATTCTTCGGTGTGTTCAATTAAAAGCTCCTTCATAAGTGACCCCCCCCCCCCGAAAAAAACAAAAACAACAACAACTGAAGGAGATCTAATCCCTTAATTGTCTAGCAAAAAAGCATTTACATGTACTTCAATATTTTACATGTGTTTTCTTAGGCATATATAGCAATGTTTGATACCTTGAACACATTTTATATGCAGAAAACTTATTCTCACTTTGAAAATTATACAGAAGTTGAAAATTTTTATCAAACTTAAATGTTTTGTTTAGGAAAGATATAAACGAATATGCAATTTTCTCATACTTCAACTTACTTATAAAATTTATTTATATAGCAAACTTTACATAACTCAATACTTTGAAAGAGAAAATGCATACCTTTATGATATTACGTTGACAATGTACTAACCATCATATATGTTAAATGTGCATAGATCTTATTGAAAAACATAAATAAACTTAATAATTTTCTTCATTTTTATATTTCAAATAAGAAGTTATTTTACTTTTTAAATATGTACACCATCGTTATTAAACTTTTATTTACTGTAGAAGTAGCTATGTAGTAGCTGATCATGAAAAACAGAGCTAGTCTTTCATTGGCTAAGACCCCTACTGTGAACACAGATGCTTGGGGTATGGACTCGTCACCAAATCTAATACTGTCCCATGTTGTACGGAACATATATAAATACAAGATTTGAAACAACTCTATTCCTCAAAATAGAAAACTATAGACACCCGTGTAGCGTAATAAGAGAAAACTTATAATTGTATAGATAATTTATTAAATCTGCTTTAAAAATGGGAAGGTATAAAAGCTGTCAAAACTTTATTAGCCAAAGGGTCTTATTTTGTAATACACATTTAAAGTAAGTTTAATGTTCCCGGATGTTTTGATCTTTGTCGGGACATTTTCTGATGAAACCAGGAAATAACTGAGAAATTAGTCTGACATAAGCCAAGTCTGGCGTCTTTAGTAAATATATCTGTGTTATTTCTGTAAAGCTAGGAAGTTAGGAGGAGGCAATAAGTTAGTTACGGAAGCTAGGAGCCAGCCTCTGTGCCAGGTTGGCTCAGTTGGCTAGTCTGATATACTGTTTGTCAGCTTACTTATTATCTCTGTTATGAAATAGACTTGACAGCTTATTAAATGAATTATAAAATTTGTAAACAGTCTTTTAATAAACAATAAACTGAATGAACTGTTTTAACCAGCGTTGGGTGTTATTATGTTACACCCGGCTACGCTGTTATACGATCGTGTAATAAAGGTGTTAAATATAGGTTGGGCGGCACAGTCAAGTATGCGTCGTTGAGGGTTGACTATTTGCTTATACATAATAGTAATGACATTTTTCAAAACGTACACAGGCGCATGCATGTTTTAATCGCCCTATCATGTCATTTGTCCGTTAATTATTATTTTACGGCGGGAAACGCTAAAAATTATTGAAGTTTCAAAATTTCCAGCTATAGTACTCGTACAAGATTTAATCCGCACTGTAAACTCAATGGTACCCCGCGCATGCCATTTGATATACTGCAATGCGGGAAACTTATTTTTAAAACGTCATGTATATAGTAGATGTGGTTTGTGCAGAAGTTACAGAAGTGTTTTTTCTCGAAATTATCTAAATCCAACCGTATTCGATGCAGTTTGGAGTGGGATTTCATTTAGAAAATCGTTTTGCATTGGAAAAACCGGGTGAGTTATTCCTTATTTACACTAATGCCTTAAATATGCGATTCGAGTTTTCAGTTGTTTCAAATCTTGTATGTATATATGTTCCGTACAACATGGGACCAGTATTAGATTGGGTGGCGAGTCCATACCCCATGCATCTGTGACTGTGAATACATAGGTCTGTTTGGACCCCTGTGGCCACATATCTTACATTCCTGTTCAATTGTCTTTAAGAGAAAATCCTAATTGTATTTGTGGACATGCGAAGACGCTAGGCACTACTTTTTCCGTTCATTTGTATGTAAAGATGTATCAGTGATACTGCTGACGTCTTTCCGAGAGGACTGTTTCTGATGAGTGATCACTCGTTGCCCGATCTATTTGCTAGAGTTATACTTGCAGCAATGCCTTTCTACATGCGTATGTAGAACTTGTACAATAAAATATTATCAAATAAAAAATTGACCACTCGGGCATTCGGCCTTCGTTATAAGATTACTACAAATCAACTCCAAATCATGATATATGATCACTTATATCACTCGGAAATAAAATTTATTTCCTAAACTCAATATTGCAACAAAATTAAGGAATCTTCGACAAAATTGTGTGATTGAGCGAAACAATTACATGTACCTATAATATTAACACGACCACAATTCAAACCACTTCATTAAGTAAATATTGTGGAGTTTAACTGTAGTAGGTACATATAGTTACATGTATTTGCCAATTTACTTTATAATAGGCTAGGCCCATTAGATTAAAACAATGCCGTTATGTGATTTACAAAGCACGACTAATCTTAACATAACATTTAAAACAGTTAACACATTAAACATTGAGGGTTAGAATTACTGTATAGGTAACTAAACACGCGACATTAACGTTAAATACTAGTGGGCCTTTAAGTCAGGTGACTATTAATCTATTGCTTCCGCCGAGGCGAAAGATCTTAACTTTTTCACAGGGATAATAAAAACAAAATGGGTTGAATGTGACTAAAAGTGTTTTTAGGAATATTCCTGACTTTGTGGCGGTCAAACGTAAGTTTTTCTGTACTGCTGTTAAGTTCTTAAATTCACTACAGTACAACTTTCTGTTTATAAGTTTTTCACTTAGCAACACGCACACTTTAAACATGCTTTTAAAAAGTGTGATAACTGATCAATATTAAATCAGATGTTGCTGCAAGTAAACAAAGATGCTGGAAACAATTCCCCGTAATCATAGCGAGAAGGAATGAGACTAATTAAAAATAATTTTGTTATGCACATACACCATAATTCTAAGACAGAGACAAATGCCTGGAAAATCTTAAAAGAAGCTTTGAGCAGAAATGCAAATATATATATAACAATGCACTTCGAACGATTTCTGTTTATGACCCCGATGAAAGGCGGCGAGGCATACATATTGCTCACATCGTCCGTCATTTCATCCGTCCGTCTCCTTTTCTGTGGGTAGCAAAATTTTAAGAGTATTGGTATTAACGGGAACCAATTGATACCTCATATATAGAGAGAGATTAATGGGACGAAGCGCAGTTCCTCAAGAACCGTAAGTCTAGCTTCATTATTTTAAGAGTTATTTCACTAACTTATTGTTGTTGTTCAGAGCATAACTCGAAAATTATTTATGGTAATCAATTGGTCCTTGTACCTTTTAAATATAGCTTTGAGTGCTTAAAAAAGCAACCCACCTGATCCTTAAAATACAAATTACACTATGTTTTATCTGTGAAATAACATACAACCTGATCTTAAAAATACAAACTTGATCATGGTTGTCCGAAAAAAACAACATACTGGGTTCACAAATAATGTAAGATGATATTATCTAGCAGCGGGAAAAAGGTTGTTTTTGTCTGTCTGTCTGTCTGTCTGTCTGTCTACCTGTCTACCTGTCTGCCTGCATGTATGCCTGCCTGCTCGTCCGTCCGTCCGTCCATCTACAGACAAAATTTGTCCTTACTATTGTCCGGAATTCAAAGAAACTTTACCACAGTGACAAGTACCAAGCCTAGCTGTTTATGTCGTCGGCATGTTGCGCTCGGAAATGTTTAGCTCACCTGAGCATGAAGTGCTCATGGTTAGTTATTGTGTTCACCCTGTGTCTGTCGTCTGTCGTGTGACGTGCGTCACGTGTCGTCAAAAATTTTATTCAAACAACATCTCCAAAATCTCTTGGCCAAATTCCACCAAACTTCACATGTTTTTGTATAGTCCGCTGTCAACGTTGTTCAGAGAATTAGATTCCATGCTGAACTCTTGCAACCAAAAGGAAAACTACAAACAACTTCATCTGAAGAACTGCTAGGCCTAGACCTTAGATATTTGGTATGTAGCATTGTGTAGTAGTTATCTACAATCTTGCAGATAGATATGTGGTCCTTTCTTACTTTTGTTCAAGGTATGCCACGGGGATCGAAATTGACCCCGTCATACTTGCTACATGTATGTAGTTATTAGAAAATTTAAAAAATCTTCTTCAAAATAAGTTTATGGTCAAAGACTCTGCTAAGCGAGCCTGTTTTACTATAGACATTTACAATGACAACAGCCTAAAAATGCAAACATTGATGGACTGCTTGTTGTTTAGAATCTGGCACGAACAAACATATTAATACAACATATACATATTAGTCTGAATTTGCTCTTGCTTCTAGTTTATTTAACAACAGCACGTTTGAAAGCAAATTTGGACTTTATGTTTTTGATCTTCTCAGGTAACAGATTCCAGTCATTAATACAGTTATAGTATGAAGTGCAGTGCGTAAGACTAATTACATGTGGAACATAAAAAATGTCTTTCCTACTATAACTGTGCATTTCAGTTGTCTTTACAAATTTATTGATGAGATAGCTAGGACAGTTATTATAAAAAATCTTATGGGCATAATTCAATCTCATCTGCCTGCATCTTTCTTCAATATTTAAAAATCTAATTTTCTTTAAATAATTTCCGTGAATAGGTCACGGTCTGGTGACACTTTGTACATAATTTCTGTGGAATATGGTGTTTTAGCAAAGGAAGAACTCTGGTGTATCTCGTTTTTTATCATCTCTTTTTGTAACGTTCTTCTTGAATTAAAGCTTAGCATCATAAATACAATCACATATCAATGAGTGGTCAGTGTTGGATTGGAGACATTGAAATTAACTGTTGAATGCAAGGACCATAATTGCTCCCTTATTGATATTAGTTCCTATGTGTTATATTTTGCTTGGACTGCATCTTGAAATCTTTTTGACAAGATTCTTTAAAACTGTACATGGTGAATTGATTTTATAAGACGACTCGCAGTTTTTCTACATCCACAGCTTAACAGCGAAGACCCTTGTTATATTTAACAGTGCTTGTATGATAGCTACATTTGTATATTACATATTAGCGAACATTATGACCTGTTTGTTTATCACGGCTGGTTTAAAATATCGTCTCTTTTGTTTACGCAAGTTGTCTTTCGTTTGGTCTTGTGTTTCATTACGCGTGACTAGTTTCAAATGAGATATAGATTTTATCATAACTATTTGATAGGGGCAAAGTTGACAATGCGGCTTTTAAACAGTTTTAAAATATGTGACCATTGTTTTGTTACACGTGTAAACAGTTTTTGTATGTCATAAAGATTTGACACTAACCAACAGGACCATGGTTTTCTAAAGACTTGTTTTTACTATGGATTTTATTTGTAATCAAGTTTGAGAAGATGTTTGATAATTGCAAGAGTGCCAATGTATTCTTAAAGCCATTCCGTTTGCAATGTTCTCTGTTTTCATAAATGTTTTCTAAAAGTAAACCCTTTGACCTATTGTTTTATTCTTCTTGATTTAGTCGTACTAGCAATATGAATTATATAGTAAATACACTACTTTAGGAAAATTACAACCTACAGTAACGTAATGCTTTCAGACAATTCTCGACGGTCGCATGATCATCATTTCTGTCCATGCTTTTATCTCCCCTCGGTGAACTTTAAGGAATGACTAATGTCCATCGTCGAGCCTATGTCTAGAATTAATACATCAAAATTCTCGCTTCCATTGTCAAAACTTCACGACTGTAGCTTCACAAACAAACATTTAGATCAAAAGGTCTTTCTTAAGGTCGTTAAGGTTAAACATTGTAGAGTTTGAAAAATAGTACACATGGTCTAACTATCGTTTCTGTAGCTTTAAAACCTGAAGGTAGGTAAAAAAATCAAAGACAAACTCATCATAGGTAAGAGTTGAAATGTGCTTGATTACCTAACACATGGTCAAAATAACATCACTGTAGTTACAAAGTCAAGAAAGTATGTCAAAAAGATTTGACCTAGTTTGACCCCATTGACATAATCAGACCAACCAAGGCCTAGGACCAGAGAGTTCTACATACCATGATCAGTACACTCAGTAGGGAGATATAATGCCACCATGACCCTCTTGTTTAAAAAGTCAGTAGGTAAGGATATTTATTTCATTAACGCCATCGGATGAAAAATCTCCCCACTCTGGCTTTGATAAGCTTAGATAAAAGAACATGAAAAGAGAGGATAACAACTTATTTTGTGTGATTTTAAAATTAACTTTTCAACATATCGTAACGGCTATTTCTAATTTAAAAAAAAATTAGCGAGCTGTGTATATCATTCCTTATCATAGAATCACAAAACATAATCTTTGGCGCCACCTAGACACTGTGTAAGCGTTTTGATGATCCCGGGTCCTGCTAAGTTGTTGAAGTGTCCTTAGGCAAAACATAATATCACATTCTCTCTCTCTCTCTCTCTCTCTCTCTCTCCACCTATCTGTCGGTCGGTCGGTCAGTCCGTCTGTCTGTCCATTCGTCCGTCCGTCTGTCCGGCTGTCTGTCTCTCTCTCTCTCTCTCTCTCTCTCTTCGACTTCGATTGAATCTTGAGTGAGTCTCGAGAGCAATTAATATGATTTGTAAGAACTTGTTTCGCAGTCAAAAAAAAAATTGATTAGTTAAAATTATAAACTTTAAAAGAGTTATAATTAGTGAAATATCCCACTTAAGAGACTCAATAAACTAAATCAGACAATGATTTTTATCCATTCTGAACTTGCTGAAACGGCATTGGGCACACATGCCCGCACATACATATACGTGCGTGCGCACACAGGTGAAACATAGATTAATAAAAAAACATATTAGTGAAAATCTTACATTGGACTTAAACGTGCAAGGGTTGAAATAATATATTCACGATTAAACCCTGCAAATTTAGCTAATGCAAGATAATACAGATACACTTCAATTTCGTGTCATCTTAATTTTTGGGTCAGTTATTCTTAGCGTTGCTATTTTCTTGCTGTCAAAATAAATACTAAACTTGACTTTTGCACGAATATAATGTTACAGCACTATTGTGTTAGAGCCTCCGTCGGTTGAATCTATTCAGCTCTATATATAACGATCTACATAATATGTGTACCACCGACCTTATACGTTTTCGTTGTACGACATTTCAAACGCATTTAGCTTCATTGAGTAGTTTTACTGAACTTCGGAATGTGCACTTATTTCAATTCGGCACAAACCGCACGAGAACAAAAGTCTAAGAGCAATTTGGTAAAGTGTGATACAAGTATGTGTGCCAAAAATGCTCGCTTTGAAACTTGTTAATTTTGAAATCTCATGCAGGCATTTAAAACATTTTGTTGTGGCCGCATCGAACCAAAAACAACGTGTTCATGACAGAGCAGTCATGGTATGAGAACCTTTCTGCTGTTTATGAATAGTTATGTCTTAAACTTTATAGTCAAATAAAAAAATATTTATTCACTAATTTCATTAAATGTAACATTGAGATCTACAAAAAATTTTAGTTGTAGTATCGCGTTTTGGGACGTAAATATAGTCTAGTAATATCATGTCATTATTTGAAAAGGTTAAAATGTTTTACATACTAAAATTGATGAAACTTGTATTCAACAACAAAAGGGAATCCGCTAGTATATTTGAAAATTTACTATTTGCAATTATGTTTGTTCGTATTATCACATACGGAGGTTAGAGCTAAAATATAACATGGTTTATGTCATTTGCTCTTAAAACTATGTTAGATCATAAAACTTTATCATTTCGCATTCAGAATCAAATGTTTGTAATATAGAAATTGCATATAATTGTTTAGCAGTAATTCACATTAATCTTTACTGAAATCCTCTCAAAATAACTCGTGCATAAACGTTACAGAGAATAATCGTTTGACTAATTAGCAGAATTCAATTTTGTAATTGTCACCAGTCATTATCAGTGCCTATTATGCCTTTATTTAAGTAAAATGGGGTAAGTTCTTCACATAGAGGATACTGTTTAATTTGACTGTAGTACATGTAGATATTTATCTTTCTACTTGGTTTGTAGAGTTAGGGCATACTCAAATTCAGGTTCCTGTAGTTATAAATGCATTTCTCATACCTAGTACTCAATTGGATTTAATTCATGACAGAGTATAGTATGATGTACATTTATGCTGTTTATACTGTCCAACCTACCTTTGAAGTGTTTACTTAATTGTAAGCTATTTACTAGACAGTATAAATTGGTAAATGTTGATTTTTAAAATCCTGACATATAAAATATTGTGCGAGTTTAGAATACAAATCAGACTAGAGTACAATGTTCAAAAGAATTTAAAATTTTATCTAATGACATATTCTAATCTAATAACAATTAGCTTAATTAAAATCCCTGGTAGCGTTTCATAATTTTCTTAAATTTGGATTATTGTATTGCTTACAAACTGTGCATGTATTGTCGCTAAACTGGCACCCTATTGCCTTTAAGTTTATCGTTTTTTCTAATGACGTAAATTCGAACTTAAAATTTCGAACAATGACACTTGTGTTCTTTTCAAACAGAACAGATAAACAATTCATATATGTAACTTCAAACAATCAGTGCTCATTTAACGAGTAACGTCGATCAATACTTTTAACAATTGGGGTTATAATGACTGAATTGGTAACATTACACGCGATACGTATTACAGCAAACATATGATTGGTTCCTTAAGTCAGCTGACTATCAAATAGTTGCTTCCGCCCAGACGAAATAAGTTGTCTTTTTTTACAGGGATTTTAAAAGCCAAAATGGGTTGATAAAACGTGTTTCAGGAATATTTCTAGCCCTGGGGCGGTCAAACGTAAGTTTTCCTCTAGCTAAATTCATAGTGCTGTTTTTTTCTTGCACTAACTAATTAATATTGATGATATTTTCATACATTTTACCTCAGTGCACTCTTCTGTTTACATGTATATCCCTAAGCAACACGCTATCTTTAAGCGGGCTTTTAAAGTGGCAGATAACTCATCTGTTAAGACGTTGGAGAAAGTTCTACTGTACTGATCGACAAAACAAACGCAATTTTACTAGTTAACTTGGCATTTATTATATTCGGTGAATTCTAAAAAGAATTGTCCTGGAATAGAGACATAGAAGAAATAATAAATGTATCTGCATGAATTATCAAATGGTAGACCTTAGGGAACTTCAGTACTTAGTATTTACGTTTTAAAATGTTTTGTACATACACATGCACCAATATTTCCAAGACACAGGCAAATTCCAGTAGGACCTTGATAGAAGCTTTGAGCAAAAATGCAAATTTATAAAATAATGCACTGAAGTTTACCTTACCGGCGTGCCAAAGTGAGCTTTGAGGACTACGCTATGTCCGTCGTCGTGCATCGTCAACATTTTGTTAGCTCACCTGAGCAAGTGACTCGGGGTGAACTTTCAGAATCAATGAATGCCCGTCGTCGGTCGTCCAACTTTCTTCCATTGACCTCATTAACCACTCCAGGGAGTATCATCAAAGTTGACCAAGAAAATCCTGGCACAAAGCTCGCTTAAATTTGTTCAAATGGTTTCCTGTTGGCTGAACAATATTGCTAAAAATATAAAACTATTCTTCTCCAAAACCACAAGGCCTAGAAATTAGATATTTGGTGTGTAGCATTGTATAGTGGTCCTTAAACAATTTTATTCAAATCTTGCCCCTGGTGTCTAAACTGGCGATGCCCTAGGGGTTACATAATATATGTGAATATTGGAAACTTTAAAAATCTTCCTGTCCAAAACCGCAAAGCACATATGTTAAATTTTTATATTTAGCATTGTCCAGTGGTCCTCTACCAAGTTTGTTCAAATCTTACCCCTGTCGATAGAATTGACCAAGCCAGGGGATCGGTTGTTTTATAAATAGTTACATAGGCAAACCCTCAAAGATATTCTTGTCTGAACCACAAGGCCCAGACTTTTGATATTTTGCATGTAGCATTGTCTAATGGTGTTTTTCAAGTTTGTTAAAATCATGCCCCTTGGAAGAGAATTGACCCTTCACACTTGTTATACATAACAGTTCAATTCATGCTCCTTGGTTCAAACATGACCCCACCAAGGGGTCACTAGTTTTACATTGAGTTATGTAGGAAAATCTTCAAAAATAATGTCTCAAACCACAAGACCAAGAGCTTAGGTACTTAGTATTACCATTTTCTAGTTTGTTCAAATTACGCCCTTTTGTCAAAGTTGACCCTGTACATGGGCCATGTCTTTTACTTTAGAGTTATATAGGAAAATCCTTAAATAAGAACTACTCAAATGAAGCCGCACTTCCCACAGCTAAGATATTTGATGCGTAGCTTCGTCTAGCGGATCTCAAAGAATTGTTTAAATTATGCCCTTGGGCTCTTAATTGGTCCCTCCCTGGGAGTTAAATATATATGTGAATATTGGAAAATTTACAAACGTTTTGTCGAAAACCACAATGCCCAGATCTAAGAATGTAGCATTGCCTTGCCTAGTGGTCCTGAACTAAGTTTGTTTAAATCATGCCCCTGTGGTCAAAAATGACCCTTCCCGGGGGTCCTCTGTTTTACATAGAGTTATATTGGGGAACTTTAAAAATTGTTCTTGTCTCAAGCCATAAGGTCTAGAGCTTTGGCATTTGGTGAGTAGCATTGTTTAGAGGTCTTCTCTCAAGTCTGTTGAAGTCATGATCCATAGATCAAATTTGACCCAAACAGGGGGATCATTTATTTTACATTGAGTAAGGTAAATGTTCTTGTCGGAAACCATGAAGCCCAGAGGTTAGGTATTTGTTATGAAGCATTATTGAGCGGTCTTTTCAAGTTTGTTCAAACCTTGCACACGTGTTGTACGTAACAGTTATATAGGGAAAATAAAAAAAAAGTGTTTAACCGCAGGTCCCATAGCTTAGACATGTGTTGTGTAGCTGTGACTACCGGTGCTCTACCAAATTGTTCAAGTTATAACCCTGAGGTCTAAATTAGTCCCACCCTAGGGGTTACATACAAGTGTATTTGTAAATATCGGAAACTTTAACAGTATTCTTGTCAAACCCACAAGGCTCAGATATTAGATAGTTGGTATGTAGCATTCAATAGCGGATATAATAATGACAGCTGTGTGTTCTATTTATTCTAACACAATATTGAAATATATACTTCTTTCATTTTTTTATCGCTTCTTCACGAAAAACTGCTGTTTAACAGCGGTTTGTTTTGCAATAGAATTAAATACTGCGCCATATATATAGCATCATGTACATCCGATTTAAAAATCAATTCAAGAAATGTTTTTCGAATAAATAATGGTCAATTTCGCCGGTGGTAATATAAGAGCTACAAGTAATGTCACATCCAAAATGCTACAGGGACTTTGATATTGAAAATAATGCTGAGGACGGCAGATCCATAATCTTAAAAATTAACACTCGATTGTAAATGATCGATGTAAATCGATAAAGTTTAAATGAAAAATGAATACAGATGCAGTAATCACGTCAGCAGTGACACCAGCTTTCATTCATGTTTTACTATAGGAAAGGAATAACTTTTCTAGGCTTTAAAATATCATAACTTTAGAATCCCCTAAGGCATAATTCTAAGAACGATTTGTTTCTTAATCTTCTATGTTAAAAGTGACGGATACTTTTCTACGGTAAAACTTTTACTTCTATGTTGCTAAAAAACTGCTTTCTCATGCGCGGGGTTAAATTGGAGTATTTAATTCATAAGAAATATATCTAATTGTAAAGTAAATTCACTCTTCTTTTATTTGTCGAATAATTTGAGTTTTAAGCAAATATAGATAAGGCAAACGGTAGACCTGTCCTTGTACATTTAGTGTATCTTTACAATATTCGTAAGTTAAAAAAGTTGCTATGGTTGCTTGTAAATTTGCATTTTTAAAAGAAAAACTAGCTTCATGCGACTAATTACATGTTTGATTATTGGTATTACTATACTTTTTATAGCTGACAAATAAGTTGACATGTCAAGCAGAGATGACCAGAGAAATCCGCTCTACTGGAACTGGGTCAGGGCAGGCCAGGGCATCAAGTATCTGCAGCAAGGTCTCTCGCCTATTGTCCAAAGGTTCTCACAGCGCCGCCACAAGGACCTTCTTTACAGTTACATCAAGTCCCAAGGGTCACCTGCAACTTGTTGCACCGAATGCACTGCCGAGAATCTGCTCCCTGAACATCCACGGAAACATTGCATCCATAAGTATCGATCAAAATGCTTTTGTAACAGCCCATCTGGCAGACGAACATGCCCAAACAACTTCTGCAGCAGATTTTACGATCTAATTATTCTCGATCACAAAGACATTAATCCAACATTGGCAAATACTGATCCTTCAAAATGGTACAGCGAATACTGGTCGTATGCGAAATGTTACATCGGAATAGCAGGGTATTCAGACAAACAGTCTGCTGCCGATACAGACGCCTCTGGTCTACTGTCAATTCTATTGAAAAACGTAGAATTAAGTAGTTACATAGATAACACAGGGCTTTTAGGAAAAGTAGGTTTATTTGGACTGTCTTTATAAATTAAACTTGCGAAACTTTAAAACGTGTGCCTTAATAATTAAAGACGATCAGTTGCTGTTTTTCATAATACGTTTAAATAGAAAAAAATTAACAGCTAGTTTTGGAAATACACTATTTGAGCCACGTTCACTGCAAGCCGATTGTATTTTAATTATTGAAATTCAAACAGAGATCCAAACTTTGCAAAGTAGTTGTTAAAGAGAATAAGTTTGGATCATATGAATGGCTTTGAAGAAATAAATCGTATTTTATTGTTTGAACTCTTGGTGAGTGTGTGCCTTATGTTATTGTTAAGTATGTTTTTCTTGTATTTTAGGCCAGAGATTTGCGAAATGAAGTACTGCATTCTGCCACGTTTGAAATCGAAGAAGCCAGGTTAACAATAATTATAAATACATTTCAAGATGTGCTGCGGGACAAAAAGTCATTGGTAAAGGAAGCAGAAGCCATTAATGCTATAGATAACCTTGAAAAGGTAATGGAGTTTTCATGCTATATTTAGATCACACGCTATAAATGGAGGCGGCATACTTTACGCGGTTTTGAGAATATGATTCTTTTCTTTTTCATTTTTAAAATAACACAACATAGTCTGACAGCTACACAATCGATTTTGCTTGTTATTACTGAAAGGGGTATTTAAATTCATGTACGGATTCTAAAAATGTCGCTGATTAACACCATGTTCAAGATGATTGTGTTGTGAAAATAAATATTTTCTGACATTTACAAAAGAGAGGAAGCCAGTTGCAACTTGTGTTAATTTCTTTACAACATTAAACTGTTAGAGAAACCTTTGTAATGGGTGCTGTCAGTTTTATTTAATTAATAATAAGTCGAAGACACTGAACTAGAAGGTATTTTAAATGTAAAAATGTTGTGAAACATTTTTGGTACGTTCTCCTTTCTCGTTTATGTCTATAAATTTCTTTAAGTTTTTCAAACACTGTAGAAAAAATACATTAATTGAAAAACTGCATATCCCTGTATTATCCCACTTGGTATTTTATGATGCAGTATGATAATGAAACAAACTTTTGCTAGAACTATGCATTTGCTTGATAAAACCATCACTTTTATTTAAATCAAAGAATGTGTTACAAACCATTATTATGTTGATAATTTCAGATTAGGCAAAATAAGATTGTTATCACTTCCCAAAATGTAGAAGAACTTCGTAAAGCTGCAATTGAAGCTATTAATGAAGAGAAAGAAGCAGCACTTGTAGATATTGACAACAGAAGGAGGAAACATGAACAGGAAATTCTCCAAAAGATCGAAGATAAAGGATCTGAGGTAACGTATCTGAAATCAATAAATCGAAAGTAGAAATAAGATTTGAAGGTTACATTCGACACATTACATGTATTAACAAAATATATCTAGAAAGAAAAACACAATTCAAACGGCAGTGTTTACAGCTGGTGACTCAATAGCTTTGGTGTAAAACTTATTATTCTTCACCTTTGCTGTGAAGTGTTGGTTTTCATTGGATTAAAAATCATGCATCATGTGTTGTGTTTTTGTATTGGGATACTATAGTTTCTTTAAAGAAACATTTTTGCATGTAATATATACCTTAATAGTACTAAAGGGTTGTTCTGCCTACAAGTGTTGGATACTTCGATTTTAAACTGTCAGTGGTGTTTCTTCAAAGTTTTCATTCGGAAAAGTTGTTTTATTTGCTTCATCGCTTTCTAAGTGGCAATATGCTTAAACGGTTATTAATACTAAGTGCTAACCGAAAATCAAAAGTCATGAAGGTAATCCTTAACTCTTACATTTACATACACAAAGACACATGATTTAATACTGCATTTGACAGGTCTTGGTCTCGTTTTATCATATCTAACTATTAGTAAATGAGTCAAAATAGAAAATAGCAAAAGAGAGTCAAATTATTTTTTGTTTGCATTTATAAATCTTGAATAGAAATTACTTAATCGTATTATAAACATACGAGTTTTATAACGAGATTTACTCCGAATGAGGTCATTTTTATAACCCGCTGATCAAATTATAACTAACCTCCACACGAATGTTGTTAAAACAGGAAGTTGTTAAAACAGTTCCGTTCAAAGCAGAACTCTGGCTGTGGTAACAACGCACAGGAAAATCAGAAAACCTTTAAAAAATTTCTAGTCTAATACGTAGCATTGTATTGTTATATTCTACAAGTTTTTTTTCAAATCATACTATGGTTAAACTTGGCCCTGCCATCAGGGATGTCTTAAAATATATGTTCACATCTAAAACCACAAGACACAAAGTTAATGGTTTTGGTGAGCAGCATTGTCTAGCTGTCCCATACCAGAACTGTTCATACCATGCACACAGGGTCGAAATTTACCCCGCCGTTGGGTTCTTTGTTTAACATATAATTAAATAGGATATTATCGATAAAATATTTTTGTTTTGTCTACCACTACATTGCACTAGAGTTTAACATCTGACATGTTGCATTGTCTTGTGGTATTAAACTGTGCAACTCCGTTTGTTGGACCGTGCTTTACATATACATATATAGGACAAACATTAAACGTCTAAAACGACAATACTGAGAGTTCAGCTTATTTGTGTGAAGCATTATTTAGTAGTTCTCCAAGACTTTTCATTTTTCATAGCATGTCCCATCGGTCAGAATTTGCCCCACTAATTGAGCCTTTCTGTTTTACATAGTCTTAGTCATAGTCTCCAATATGCCCAGAGGTAAGTTATTTAGTGTGTAGCATTGTCTGTCTAATGATTATCTAGCAAAATGGATCCAACTACACTCCGACCACATATATATGTATGAATTATGTTTTGCAGGTGGGATATAAGGCAATTACTGGAGATAACATGTATGAATATGGTGGAACCTTTAACACCTATTGCTGATCACTTTAACAGAAGTGGTCCTTACATGCCCATGAACCAAACTCATTAATCTTAAACTTTTATTTCCTCAAGTGTGTAACATGAGCTCTGTCCCTCAAATTATTGACAACAAATGTGGTTTGAAGTGCATTGGAAATCAGTTTAACTTTAAAGAACCATCATAGACCTCTGATATACACACACATTTGCTCGCTTTCTTCTTTGTTCTCATACTTCCAAATAATTGTACACGAAATTCAGTTCATTTGATATAAAGTCAGCTTTTATTGTTTAAAGCACAATGTGCCAGGGTGTACTATTAGGATAACTCACCGTGTGGGGTCCATCGAACATCGTCCGTCCGACCATCATTTCCTTCTAAAAACATCTCCTCTGAAACTACTGGAACAATGTTGCTGAAACTTTGCAGTAATGTTCCTTGCATGAAGCTGAAATAATTCAATTCCATGCAAAAATGATTGATTTGGCAATAAATAGGAAGAACTTTTAAACTCTTCTTCTCTAAAACCACAAGGCCTACAGCTTAAATATTTAGCATGTAGAATTTTCTACTTGACTTCTTCTAACATTGTTAAAACTTTGACCTCCGAGTCAAATTGACCCCTCCAGGGTGGTGACTTAATTTAACATAGGCTTATATAGGAGACACTTAAAAAATATTCGTCTCTGAATCCACAGAGCCTATAGCTTAGATATCTGGCATACCTAATAGACCTCTATCAAGACTGTTTAAATCATGACATTTGGTCAAGATCGGCCATTCCCGGAGGTTATTTGATTGTACATAGGCTTATATAGGCAAGACTTAAAAAGGCTTCTTGTCTAAAACTACAAGCCCAAGAGCTTTGATGATATTTGGAATGTAGCATTATGTGATGGTCCTACCAAGATCACGCTAGTCAAATTTACCCTTTCTGCTATTGTTGACCTTGTATTATAACCTATGCTAGCCAGGTGAGCGATAAAGTGCCATATTTGCCCTCTTGTATCATTTGGGAGTTTAAAATCATACAGGAATATCATTTAAAAATATCTCAACAAGACTTACTAAGATTGATCTGTAATTATTTAAATGTCTTTACTATTTGTGTTATTGTTTATTATTTGCAATCAATTTATAATGATAAATTTAAAATACTTCCTCAATTTTATCTTTCTTTGTTTTTATGCCCCCGAAAGTGGGCAGATTTAAATCGCACCGTCCGTCCGTCGTCCGTCTGTCTGTCCGTCCGTCCGTCTGTCCGTGCGTCCGATCCTACTTTTTTTCGTGTCATTTAACTTTGTCATGCATTGAATGATTTAAAATAACATGGCACACATGTTCAGCACATCAAGTCGACGTGTCACATGCAAGGTCACACTTAGAGTTTGAAAGTAATAGAATCCTGTATATATGCACACATTCTTGTCTGAACTGTAACTTTGTAATGCACTGAAGGATTTTAAAATAACTTTGCACAAATGCCAGGGGGCGCCCTTAACGTGAAGGTTAAAGCTGAATAGGAAAAAATAATTTATTTTGCGCCAACATAGAATAGGATCAATACCTGGGCAAAAATTCATACTTTTCCGTCTACTTTTTGAAGCCGGGTCCTAAGATCCGCAGCTACCTGAAGCAAGTATGCCGCGCATTTACTTTTAAACATTTTATTGATGTTATTCACAATCGCTTAAACACCAACACGTGTTATTCGTGTGATCCTTTTAGATTTTCGTATAGGATGGATCCAATTTAACTACATTTGTTCGCAACTTAACTTTCATAACAGGTTATTGTGTTGTTGAAATTTCTATTTTGAACAAATCATACTTAGTTGTAATCATATCTATGACAATTAAAATATCTATTTCCTTGGGGTTTCAAATTATGTGATAAAGGTGTTAAATGCAGCGTTAAAGCGACCTTATCACATACCTTTTCTGCTGACATCACCAAATTGATTTTACTTGTTATTAATAATCAGATTTTGGAAAGAAATCTTGTTGGTTATTGGATGACGATGATGTTGTCATGTGTCAAACTATTAGATCCCGGATGATAACTAAAGATTAAAGATAACTACAGATACCATGCATGGAAACCTTCTTTGGGATTGCATTTTGGGCCCCGCGTTTCAAGGTAGAAAAACAGTTTCCGGCCAGAAATATCAGTTCGGATAGTGCTATGGTAAAGAAAATTAGTTTATAGTTTGCTCTCATGGAATCCTACCTTAGGTTTGCAAATGGAGCCCCTTGGGCCAAGGTCAATGTCACTGTGATCAAAAAATGTTTTGCGGGCAAATACTTAACTTTTGATAAAGCTGTGGCAATGAAAATTGGTCTGTAGGTTGCTTTCATGGATATCTTCCTGGGTATTGCATTCGGGGCACCTTCGAACAAAGGCAAATCACTGTGACTAAAATAGAAACAAGAGCTGTTCATAAAACACGTATACCCCCCTTCATGCAAAAGTTGTTCTATGCACTGAACAGTTTTTAAAGTAAAGGGCACTGTTAAATTCGTGAAAACGTTGTCTGTAGAAATTGAAGAATTAAAATAAAATCTCAAAAGAAAAAAAAACTGTCATCTCAATAGAACAATATTAGAATTTAACATTGACTTTGACCCTAGTGAAAAAAATCAATTGACTGTTTCAGGTGTGTTCTCGGGCAAAGACATTTGGTTAAAACAATTTAAAAGTTGGAAAATAAAATCGAAAACAATATCAATTATTAATAAGTGCAGTTCCGGGTCACCGTGACCTTGAAGTTTGACGTACTGACCTCAAGATCAATAGGGATCATATGCTGGTAATGACAAACCTCCACATCAAATTTGAATACGCTAGACCTAAGCGTTTCCAAGTTATCATCCAGAAACCGTTTTACTATTCCGGGTCACTGTGACCTTGACCTTTGACATGCTGACCTCAAAAACAATATGAATCCTCTGCTGGTGATGACTAAACTCACATCAAGTTTCAAGATCCTAGGCCCAAGTGTTCTAGAGTTATCATCCGGAAACCAGTTGGTAGACAAACGCACGGCCGGCCGGACAGACATACAAACGGACATACAGACCGACATCTGCAAACCAATATACCCCACTTCTTCGAAGGAGGCATAAAAATGTTTCCAGTCAATAAGGTCTGCGTTTGTGAAACTTTGCCTCAGTGCTGATGGCATGGATACCTTCCTGGGGTAGCATTTGGAACCACAGTCGAGGTCATAGTTAATTTAAGTAAAGGTACAGTTTCTTCTCAATATTGTCAATTAGGATAGTTCTATGGAGATTAAAGTTGACTTATTTAAATAGACAGACAATAAGGGGGAGTTAGAGAAGCACTACAGTATTAATGTACATGTATAACAGATTCATTTGTTGATAGCTGACAAATTATATAATCCATGTTTTTATGTTTCCTCGAAATAAAACAGTTAAAGAGCTGAACTGGTCTTACAATTTAATCATTAACTGTAATTGAAAAAACAAGAACATCTTGACTTTAAACAGAAAGCAATCAGTCCTTTAAAGCTGCCCGCTCTCAGATTGTGGTAAAAAGATAAAGTTGTTCAAACTGTATGAAAATAACAAATTTAATAACATATACGGTAGTAATATAAAAAGGTTTCAGTTTAAATTCCTGTAAAGTACATAATTATGTGGATTTAAAATAATACCCTACCAAATAATAAAGCGTTGCAAACGCTTTTGAAGGTCCAATGTAAACATATAGTATAGCGGTGCCGTAAAACCAGCATTTTCAATCGATTTTTGAAAATTCCTACATAGAGTTTTACTTCTATTGTTGATTCCAGCCTTTAGTTTTATATTTGTGTATTAGTATGAAATTTTTGAAAATTTTACTTTTTTCAGGTAACT
The DNA here is from genome assembly GCA_022818135.1 of Saxidomus purpurata. Lineage (NCBI taxonomy): Eukaryota > Metazoa > Mollusca > Bivalvia > Venerida > Veneridae > Saxidomus > Saxidomus purpurata. The sequence goes on along the minus strand of JAFMSR010000001.1, from coordinate 42,702,138 downwards.
GGGAGCGAGCAGCTTTAAACTATTAATGGTTTTATATGAAAAGGTGTGGTTCTTGTCAAATACTGTTACCTAATACAATGTATATTGATGGGTTCTGCAAAAACAATAGCCTGTTACTTTGATCATCTTGTTAATCAGATTTAAATAACCTACTTTTCATTGTGAGTCAGTCAATCATTCACTAATTCCCTGTTGCTATAAAACAAGCTATAAAACAAAAACAACATATTAATTTGCATTTCTAAAAGTATAATTTGAAATAAGGATTTCAATAAACACAACTCAGTTGTGACAAGAAACAATTTGATTGTAATCTCTGAATGTGTGGATGTCAAACGTGAAACTGAAAGACAAAAAGGGCAGGGTTAATTTTAAGGGCAGAAAGAGTTTCAACAAAAATCAATCAATTAATTTTGAGAAAAGAATTAATTCAACTTGTAATGACAAAAATGACAGGTACTCTAACTAAAGGTGTGTCATATAGAGGCAAAATGAGTAACATCTGTCATTCCTTGAGACATTTTAGCTCATCTGGCTCAAAGTGAACTGTCCGGCGTACGTCAGTCCGTCCGCCATTTCCTTCAAACGATATCTCCTCTGAAACCACTGGGTCAATGTTGATAGAACTTTGCGGGGATGTTCCTTGCATAAAGCTATATCAATGCAGAACTCTGGTTGCTATGGCAACAAATAGGAAAGACTTAAACAATCTTCTTCTCTGAAACCGCAAGGACTAAAGTTTATATATTTAGCATGTAACATTGCCTAGTGGACCTCTACAAAGATTGTTTAAATTATGACCCCAAGGTCGAAAATGACCCCGCCCAGGGGTCATTTGATTTTACATAGGTTTACATAGGAAAAACTTTCAAAATCTTCTTCTCTGAAACCACAATGTCTAGAGCTTAGATACGTGTAATTGGCATGTAGCATTGTCTAGAAGACTTCTTTCAAGAATGTTCAAATCATGACCCCCGGATCAAAACTGGCCAGGGTTTAGATATTTGGACCTGTACGAAGAGTGTTCAATTCAGGACCCCCTGTTAAAATTGGCCCTTCCTGCTATTGTTGTCAACTTGACCTTGTTTTATAGCCAATGGTAGTCAGCCAAGCGATATAGGGCCATATTGGCCCTCTTGTGTAAAGAACAAATCATGACCCTTGTTTAACTTAGAGTGGTTGGTGGTTTGCAGCTACATATAAAATTAGCTCCTTGTGTAGTACTTTTTCTCAATATTGCTTACAGACTTATCATACATTGAGAAATTTTTCTCACTGAATAATTATGCTTTAGTATATTAATATATAAAAATCTGTTTTTCGTGGAATTTTTGTTTTGTTTTAGGTTTATTTTCTAAGATATTGTTGATACTGTCATTTTAGATAAAGACACAGCTGGAGATACTATATGAGAGAAAACCAAAAGTTCAAGTGGAAAGAGTAAGTGCTATTTCATACTACAGTATGTTCAATTTTATTTGAAAATACTTTCCTATATCTGTTTTAAGCATATAAACTATTTTGCATGACACAGTGCATTTAAGAAATAATATATGGCTTTATGGAGTGCTTTATCGAAATTGAAGCATTCCCCAAGGCGAAGCCCGACTAAATTATAACACAGGCACACAACCGACAGGGAATGCTTCAATTTCGATGAAGCACTCCAAGCCAAAGATTATTGAGATTCTTATAAGCCGAATTGATGAAAACTATCGTAACTACTACGGACCTTTTTCATTTCGACAGTAATGTGTAAAATAGCATAAATAGAGTCTGTTGGAATGCACTCCCCTTTTTCGGGCCACAATTCAATATATCATAAATAGCTATATAAAATACAAACTTATTTTAGTTTAATCATCTAATACATAAAATATATATAGTTCTTGACTGTGACAGTATGCAGAAGACGTCAAATTCAGAACCAAACAAAGCAAACATTCGATTTAAATGCGTACCGCTAAACTGAACTTTATAACGTTTTAACGTGGAGAAATGACGATAGTTTGATGATGTAAACGTTTTCAATCTTTGTTTTGTGTCTCGGAATCAAAACACTGGATGACTGTTAATCCTGAATTTCCTTGGCCTTTTTAAAGGAAAACAAAGTAAAATGTATTCTTAGACTAAGGCTTAACTGTCGCAATACAAAATAACACTAACACTATGGTTCTTAATCTTAACTCTTCCATGCGTCTAATGTATTTAGACAAATATTACATTTTTGTACTTCTATTTCTATATTCTGCGCGAGAGTAAATTAGAAAAGAGCTACTTCAATGTTCGAAACTCTGCCTATTTGTCTGAGTGCTTTAATCATATTTCAGCATTTTAATTGACTATAGAAATATAACATAGGCATATTAGAATTATGTTTAAGGTTGTTTCTATGCACATGTCTTTGTAGTACAGCAGTTATGCCATTTGCTTCGAGCAACATGAGGCATTTCCTGAGACTCCTTAAAGTACTTAACGCCAAATGTGCCTCATTGCAGCCAGCTGTAAATGGGTAACTGGGTTTTAGGTGTTGTCGTGAGAGACATCAACATACTAGATATGTTCTCGGCTAAATAATCGTATTTGCAGTATAAAACTAAGTATAAACACAATACATTTTAGTAAGATTAATTAAAATGTTACACACTATCCAATGATAGTTATTGCTTTTGTAGAGTATACAGACGAATGAAAGTGATGGAAAACTGTCTGAATTGGAAAAAGGAGGTATATTAAAGAATTTATTGATATTTGACAAATAACCAGGCTTCAGCAGAAAATATTTATGATTTTAACATATATCTATATCCAACTGAAAATACTTAAAACGGATAAAGTTTACAGAACTACAGTTTTACAGATTTTGATTTAAACGATGGTTTATTAGTTTCTTTTACAAACTTTACACTAAACTTGCTTTATGTATACAAAATATAAAAGATGCATTTAAAATATATAAACATACAAAACTTCAGAAAAAGATTTAAATGTTGATTAAATGGTGGTCCCTTTGAATATTTGAAACATAAACTTAAGTTTTACGAATGCATATTTAGTTCAACCTTTGCTGACAGTGCTGGTCTGTAAATAAATAAATAAACTTCTTGTAATGATATATTTTAAAAGCAGTAAATATTATATTTTCATTTCGACAGATCTTCAGAAATACCTGATTGAACAGTATCGTAGCGGTTATTTGACGACTGACCTTTCTCCCCTGAAGCCAGAAGAAGAAGTCGATGTAGAAAAGCTTTTTGTACCGATGATGTTTCGAAAGAAAGTTGGCACTGGCAAAACAGAAGACGTGAAATCATTGAATTCGATCTTTTTCTGTGGTGATGATCTCGCAAGTAACATTTACATAACCGGTGATGCTGGAATGGGTAAGACAACACTTTGCAAGAAACTGATAGCCGACTGGTGTAAAGCGCATACAATGTCAAGAGACTTTTCATTTTCAAATACAGAATCTGAATCGGAAACATCAGACTCTGATGATACAGAACATAATGCAGGCACACAGAAAAATGAAGATTCCAAGGGTTTTGACATTGAAACGAATGAAACATTTGATTTTCTCTATTTAGAAAATTTAGCTGACTTTGACGAAGAAGAAAATGAGTTTCTCTCAGATAATTCAAGCGATAATGATGAAATATCTCCAAAATTGGACATTACAACTTCAAATGATTCAGCAGATACATGTATGCTAAATGTGATGACAAGGTTTGAGTTCCTCTTTTTTGTTTCCCTGCGAGACACCTATCAAGAGAGGTGTATTGAAGACATGATTGTCAGCCAACTTTTGAGAGAAGAGCAATTTAAAGAACAACTCAAATTGCTTGTTAAGACGGAACCTCATAAGTGTCTGTTCATTCTTGACGGTTTAGACGAGTGGGTTCCCCCTAGTAATTTACCTACGCACCCTACTGTCACAAGAGGTCTCCCACTGAGCTATGGGGGAAACATCATTAAGCTTTTCACAAGCCGTCCATGGAAAATAGAAAAAATAAGGCCAAAATTTAAAAGCAGAGATATAGAAATAACTTTATTAGGAATTAAGTCTAGGAGCTCAGAACAACTTGTTAGACATATATTTGATCAGATCACAGTTGACAAAGATCAGGTTGACACAAATACGGTAATGTTTTTACAGCAGGTTTACATGAAGCAAATGACATGTCTTATTTCAGTACCATTATTACTGAAGTTGCTTGTGTGTCACTGGGAAAGAAAAAATGAACTGGAGGAAAAGCAGACTGCCATTTTTAGCGCCTTCTTAAGTAGTTTATGTTCTGTTGGATTTGATAGAAATGAATGCGATGATACATTTAAAGATTTAGTAGATAGAATGAATAAAATTGATTTGCCAGAATGTTTAGAGAAATATTCGGACTGCCGCCGACTATCTACTGTATTGTTTTCCCTAGGAAAGTTGGCCTTTGAATCTTTATTTTGCGCAAACTCATCTCTCGTCTTCAGTAAAGAGGATTTATTTTGCCATGGAATGTCAGAAACAGAGTATGAATTGTGTTTAAAAATTGGGTTGCTGTCAAGGAAAAGGGTTTCAACAAATTTGAAGTTGTCTCAATTAGGAGCTATATATTTTATTCATAAGACATTCCAGGAATATTTTGCAGCATTATTCATAACTATGAACTTTAGAATTGATGAACGCATGAAAGATGTAATATGCAGAACATGTACTTCCACTAAGAATTTAGAAAAAAGATCAACAATATTTAACTTTGTCCAAGAAATGAATCAGTCATTAATGTATGATATTACTCTACATATGAAAACAAATGACCCAGACTTCAGTATATTCGTAAACAATGAAGAACTTAAAGTTACTGTGAAAATGAACAACAGCATCAAAAAGGTTGTGAACTGTTATATGACTAATCGTTTACGTTGCATTATCATAACTTTTTCTGACTTTGGAGAGCATGTGCTGCCACTTCCGCCTGAAATGAATAAGCTGAACGAAATAGTTTTAGATACTGTAAGAATGACATCTTTAACTTTAAAAGAGATGATTGAAAGTATACCAGATGGTAGAGGTGGTGTGTCACTGAAACTTTGTAACATATCTTTGGACAGTGTAAATGCAAAGCAAACGATAAAAATCAATTGCAGAAATCTTAGAATATTTGAGGTTGGTTTCATGAATATTTCTACCTTACAGTTCTATTTCTCCAGCCAGATGAAGTCCCTAAAGTCTGTTGTGTTTCGTATGGTCACTACAACAGAAGAATCGTTAGAGGATATTTTGAAAGACCTCATGCAGTCATCTCGGGATGTATCTGTGACATTTGACAGGATAAGTTTTGGGGAGTCCTTGATTTCAAACCTAAAAATTAAAAGTACACCAATGCAACTTTGCGACGAATTATCAAAACTAAAACGCATGCATGGGGACATAAGTTTTGTAAATCTAAGACTCATGAATGGTGGTTTCTACTTAGATAAAGTCGTATTTTCTGTGGTGACGGGTAATAGCATTATTTTAAAAGAATTGTTAGGTCCCCAGAAAGCCAATATAGTTTGGGAAGAATTTCGATTACGATTAGACACATCTGTTGAAATAAATAATACCAATATAGGTGATAGAATAATTCGAATAGAAACTATTGAAAATACCGACAAAAAGGGAAAACTTACATTACAATTCAGAAATGTACACATGTCAGATAAAACCTTTTGTGCATTATCTGAATCCAGTGAAATAGAATTTGAAATAAATATATACGAAGGACCGGACCCAGATGAGTTTGCAGACCGTAATCCTAGTAAAGTAAGATTAAATTTTGCAAACCTATTTCTAGCATTTTCGTCAAATCCAGACAGAAAGGTGTTGCTACAAAATGTAACTAGTTTGACTCTTACCCGCGTCAACCTATACGATACAATCATTACATTTACCGCATTGCAATACATTACTTTAATTTCATTGTCTTATGTAACAATGCTAGAGGATTGTTTGTGTGCGATGTTTAATGTCTTAGACAAAAAACTTAATATTTGCTCAGTTAGAATTGATAGTATTGTATTGACATCTACGTCAAATTCAGAAAGACATTTATGTTGCAACTGTTACAATGTAATGATAGCACGAACAAATCTGAAAAAACTTATTTTTCCCTCATATGCACCAAACGTGCCAACGTTCTTAAGAGGAGAACACTTCACAAGAATAATAGAATTGGAATATTTAGTGATGACAGAAAATGCATTTTGCACTATGGTGGAAAGTGTAAACGAGGGTCCTGCTGAAGTGATTTTTCGTAACATTACTCTGACTAACCAGTGTAATCAAAAGAGGAGAGTAGAAGTGCAAAAAGAAATATGGGAAATTAACATTAAACATACAAATTTAAACAGTATATCTTTTTGGTTTGAATCTTCATCAACGTGTTTTTCTTTTGAGGATGTAACTATGACGAGAGAAGCATACGATGAAATGAGGGTACCTTGTTTGCCAGGTATATTTATTGCATCAAAACGCAACTTTGGAACTCGTGTTCACATAAAGAAAATGAGTAGAGCATAGGACAATACATGTACTAGTACAGGAACGGTATTCGGAATGATCGGGAAAATGTTATTCTGATTGCATGAAAGCTCCGATGGAAATTGAAATCAAAAGACACAGGTTTCAGTTTGAAAATACATAGGTAAAATATCAGGAACACCGGTTTCAAAGAAATCGCAGTTTTAAAGCATTTAAAGTATGCATATGAAAGTGGAATCACATACTTCATAATGAAAATGAAATATAGATAACACATTGAAAATACTTAAAGAAAATTCGCATATACATATTATATCTGTAAGTGTTCCTCGGCAAGTATAGATATAGAGGATAATTGTTGGTTTCGGTGTAAGATCACGTTTTATTTTATGTTTTCCACTGAATTATAGAGTTTTCTCAGTAAAATAAAAGTGATAATCCACAGTTTTGAAACAGTGGATAACCATTTTTATTTTTCACTGTTTTTGCAATTTTTAGCCCGGATTTACGTCAATAAGTATACCGAGCGTTATTAATGCTGGAGACCATGCGACGATGACGTCGTTTAAATGACGTCATTTGTTCTATGTTTTCTGATGACGTTTCCCGCGATTTTCGATGTTTGATAGAAACAAACTCAATAAAAAGAGTTTAAACCATAAAATAAACAGGAAAATTGTTGGTATCGGTGTAATTTCACGTTAATTTCACTCGTGAACACCAAAAGTAGTTATTTTCACTCGTGGCTGCGCCACTCGTGAAAATATCACTTTTGGTGCCCACTCGGTGAAACTATAACGAGTTCTTACACCGAAACCAACAATTATCCTCTATATAATTTCACCGAGTGGGCAACAAAAGTGTTAATTTCACGAGAGACGCAGCCACTCGTAAAAATAACTACTTTTGGTGCTCACGAGTGAAATTAACGTAATATTACACCGATACCAACAATTCTTCTGTTTACTTTATGGTTAAAACTCTACTTTTATTGAGTTTGTTTGTACAGTCAAACTTGCCCATGCGACCACGTGTATTAAGCGACCTTTGTCGTAAGCGACCGCTTTTGAATCCCCCCGAGAGTTTTCACAATGTTTTGTTATTGCATTAAGCGACTTTTGTCTAACGCGACCAGCGACCAGTATGTAGCGACACATAATCGGTCTTTTGTTCGTATTAGGCGACCATTTATGTGCAAACAGATCATTTCTATGAAAACTGACTGCTTTAAAGTTGCATGTAACCGGAGGTGTCAAATTTCATAAGGATAGGGTCCATCCTTATATCCGCAGGTTGTATTTATCAACTTTAGGTCCTTTCATGTTCAAATGTTTTGCTATTTTTGGAAAATTACCACGTGACATAAGTAAAATTGTTATTGGTAACGGTTGTCGTCCCCGGTGTTGCTTTGTATTAAGAGACCATTTTATTAAGCGACCGGTTTTGGCCTTTCCCTTGGGCGGTCTCTTAATACAAGTTTGACTGTATATAATATCGAAAATCGCGTGAAACGTCATCAGAAAAAATAGCGCAAATGACGTCATTTTAACAACGTCATCGTCGCATGGTTTCCAGCATTAATTACGCTCGGTATACTTTTTGACGTAAATACGGGTTAAAGATTGCAAAAACTGAAAAATAAAAATAGCAATCCATTGTTTCAAAACTGTAGATTATCACTTTTATTTCACTGAGAAAAACATAAAATAAAGTATAACATTAACGACAGTATTGCTTTATTCTGTCTATACATTCCCACAGTATCAATAATTTTGTCCGTGAGGCTTGCAATTATTCATTAGAATACACTAAATGTAGTTTGTTATTGAGGAAATAGATTTCACCTTTGAGTGAAATACTTACCGGTATATCCTGTGTGGAGTGTAGATGCGTAGTAATCTTATCACGAAGGCCGAACGAACTTAATCTAATCACGAAGGTCGACGGCCTGACTGATCAATTTCGAAGCATCTAAACGACTCACAAATGTATACTAATCGGTATATCACTCAAAAGTAAATTGATTTCCATTCTAACACGTTAGTTTAAACAAAACAAATGTTCGTAGTGGTAGTATTTGCTGCGCTTACACGAAGTCGCTGCCTTAGTATTCCGTGCATTCTTTGTTTTTCGTGAAATTTTGGCTGTTCCCTTTTTACTCCTCAAATAAAACGTTATTCGTCTTATTTCTGCTGTTGCTGATATTGCTGGCGATACCGGACGTGTAGAAAAGTTTACTTCGATTTGTTTAACATCACGTGAATCTATCCACAACAATACCAATCTAAGCGTATTAGCGCATACACACTCGTAAATGTTGTGTGAAAATTACGCGGGAGGGAATTTCAGCAGTCAAAAATAGTTCCGGACGCCTAGAGTGATATACTTTGTGAGATATATCACGCTCAAATCCTCTTTGCCTACATAACTCTTATAACTTGTTAAATGAATGATGCAAATAACAATAAATAGAAAATTATGTCGTTAATACAGATATGATAAATACGATGATTTATATACAATACAGTACAGTACATGTAAGATAATACGACAATGAAATAAGAGATACATGTGTTCACAAAAGTTTACAATCATTACATAATTAGCTAGATCTAGGTCATGTGTAAACTAAAACTTTTAATATGCTATCAGATATTATTTCTGAAGCAACGTTATCAAGTAAATTAATAATGCGTCAGATGTCAACGAATTATCAGTAAGGCCAAACAAAAAATATGTGAGTTTCGGGTCTCTTTGCAAAATCATTAAGGTCGACTTCTATTTTTCATTTGTTTACTCGAAAAACACTTGGAAATTTGTCACTTTTATCAGTTTATTACAAAAACGTTTGAGGTCGACAGTAAAATGTTAAGATTGGTCGGGAGACTGAAAGCACATATGTTTTGGCTTTATATGGTACGTTACATTGTGTTTATGCTGCAACTTTGCATAGTAAGAGTCGCAATACTTTAAGAGTCATTTTGTGTGACACCAGAAAAAATAATAGATCTTATACATATAAAATGTTTTATAACTTTTACGCCAGAGGTTGCCTTTTTGATGAATCGTATCTTGTTTCTGATTAGTTGGTACATATGTATTTGTTAAAGTTATATTACTCTTGAAAATGAATAACTTATATTGAATTGTTTCTTGCGTTAGAAGATAGAAATGAAAATAAAACGTTACAAAACAGGTGGATTATCAATATAGGACAGTCATACAAGATTTTTAAGAATATTCAACTTTAATAAAAGAAATAACATAGTTATACTGATTCATTTATTTTGCTAATAACTTAATATGCATTATCTAAGAGTATACATCTGTGTTTAAGGGTCTTTCGTAAAACTATCATTGCCATTTTGAATTGTAATATCACTTTATAGATTATGAAAACCATATATTATTAAAGCTGATAAAATTTCAACCATATTGTTACGCAGAATGGAAAATGTAAACAAATTACACGTGAGTCCATTATGTTAACTATTGTAAACAAAACAGTTATTTGTCATTGATTTTGTAGTCGTGTTTTGTAGCATTACCAAGTTAGCAATTAAGATATTATGTAAATAAAGTTACAAAATATATCAAATGAGCCTTGCTTTTCTATAACGACCCTGTTGGCATGGTAAAGGTAGCTCGCGCAACAGAAGAATTCATTGCCATTAATTGTTTTTAAAATAAGGACACAACCATTTTCTGTTTTATGTATGCCACGCCCTGATATCAAGTCTCCAGACTTAATAAGACAATTATAGTGTTTATTGATAAGTCTATGGTTCCAAAGTGACATAATTTCGAATATCACAGGTAGTCATAATTAATACCTCGCTGGTTTCCCGCGACAAACAGCATACGCCGCTAGACTGCGGACTTTTATGCAACATAAAGACACCCACTGACAAATTTGTGGCCAGAACTAGACACAAAAACAAACTTAAAAGATACAAATATATGTGCATTGCGTTGGTTTTTTGTCACAACTCTTGTTACGGATAACATGTATTATTATCTTTCAAATATTTAGGAAAATAACGATTTTAAACCGGCAGGACGGGAAACTCATTGTTTTAGTTGTTTCATTTATTTACATGTACAAAATAGCTGTTTTTGTGTACTCCTTTGGAGTCTTGTTATTTCTGCTCATACACGAGAGACAAAGCTGGTGTTTATATACCATTAAAGCACATTAACAGAAGTATTTTAGTACGAGATTTTAACAAGATGGCCATGATGGCCCTTTATCGCTCACCCGAGGACATTTGGACTGAAAATGTTACCTCTAGAGTGTAAACAAGGTTTTTCCATATCTGAGCTGTGTGACCTAGTTTTTGACCCCTGATGACCAATATTCAATCATGAGCTAGAAATCATCAAAACAACCTTTCTGGCAAATTTCCAGGATATTTGGGCTGAAAATGTTACCTCTAGAGTATTAACAAGGTTTTTCCATATTTGGGCTCTGTGACCTAGTTTTTGACCCCAGATGACCCATATCCGAACTTGAGCTAGAAATCATCGAAACAACCTTTCTGACAAATTTCCAGGATATTTGGGCTGAAAATGTTACCTCTAGAGTGTTAACAAGGTTTTTCCATATTTGGGCTCTGTGACCTAGATTTTGACCCCTGATGACCAATATTCAATCATGAGCTAGAAATCATCGAAACAACCTTTCTGACAAATTTCCAGGATATTTGGGCTGAAAATGTTACCTCTAGAGTATTAACAACGTTTTTTCATATTTAGGCTCTGTGACCTAGTTTTTGACCCCTGATGACCAATATTCAATCATGAGCTAGAAATCATCAAAACAACCTTTCTGACAAATTTCCAGGATATTTGGGCTGAAAATGTTACCTCTAGAGTGTTAACAAGGTTTTTCCATATTTGGGCTCTGTGACCTAGATTTTGACCCCTGATGACCAATATTCAATCATGAGCTAGAAATCATCGAAACAACCTTTCTGACAAATTTCCAGGATATTTGGGCTGAAAATGTTACCTCTAGAGTATTAACAAGGTTTTTCCATATTTGGGCTCTGTGACCTAGTTTTTGACCCCAGATGACCCATATCCGAACTTGAGCTAGAAATCATCGAAACAACCTTTCTGACAAATTTCCAGGATATTTGGGCTGAAAATGTTACCTCTAGAGTGTTAACAAGGTTTTTCCATATTTGGGCTCTGTGACCTAGATTTTGACCCCTGATGACCAATATTCAATCATGAGCTAGAAATCATCGAAACAACCTTTCTGACAAATTTCCAGGATATTTGGGCTGAAAATGTTACCTCTAGAGTATTAACAACGTTTTTTCATATTTAGGCTCTGTGACCTAGTTTTTGACCCCTGATGACCAATATTCAATCATGAGCTAGAAATCATCAAAACAACCTTTCTGACAAATTTCCAGGATATTTGGGCTGAAAATGAAACCTCTAGAGTGTTAACAAGGTTTTTCAATATTTGGGCTCTGTGACCTAGTTTTTGACCCCAGATAACCCATATTCAAACTTGAGCTAGAAATCATCAAAACAACCTTTTCGACAAACTTCTAGGGTATTTGGGCTGAAAATGTTACCTCTAGAGTGTTAACAAGGTTTTTTCCATATTTGAGCTGTGTGAACTAGTTTTTGACCCCAGATGACCCATATTCGAACTTGAGCTAGAAATCATCAAAACAACCTTTCTGACAAATTTTAAGGATATCTGGACTGAAAATGTAACATCTAGAGTGATAACAAGGTTTATCCATATTTGGGCTCTGTGACCTAGTTTTTGACCCCAGATGACCCATATTGAAACTTGAGCTAGAAATCATCGAAACAACCTTTCTGACAAATTTCCAGGATATTTAAGCTGAAAATATTACCTCTAGAGTGTTAACAAGGTTTTTCCATATTTGTGCTCTGTGACCTAGTTTTTGACCCCAGGTGACCCATATTAAAACTTGAGCTAGAAATCAACCAAACAACCTTTCTGACAAATTGCCAGGATATTTGGACTGAAACAGTAGCCTCTAGAGCCTTAACAAGATTTTTCTATTTTTGGGTCATGTGACCTAGTTTTTCATCCGAGATGACCCATATTCGAACTCGTCCGAGTAATTACTGGGACAAACATCCTGACCAAGTTTCGTGACAATTGAGGCAAAAATGTGACCACTAGAGTGTTAACGAACTAAGTGTGGACGGACGACGGACGACAGACGACAGACGGCGGACGACGGACATTCATCGATCCTAATAGCTCACCCTGAGCCTACAGCTCAGGTGAGCTAAAAAACTAAATCTTTCTTAACAAACTTATTTTCGAAACACCTTCAGTTTGTGACGCGAAACCAATTTTACTGTAATCTGAAACAGTTTTTGGGAAGCATTTTGGCGCGATGTCTTCACACAACTGAATTTGAAATTTCCGTTACTAAGGGAAAATATTACTCTATGTTCCTTTAAACGCCTGGTCAAGGAGGTGAGGTGGGCTTAAGTCCTATTTAGCATAGTGATGATATGTACATTCTTTCACGTTTTGTAAAAATACCTTTGTTTTCTCATGTGATTCAGACGTGTGACACAGAGACCTGTACTTCGACGCTAGAAAACACATTTCAAATTCATACTACCCATCACTTCCTAAAGAAGTCTAAAATTTCTTTCAAAATAACTAAATATCAAACTCAACTCTTTCAGAGCCGCCGCGGTGCAGTGGTAGGGCGTTCGTCTCTGGACATGTCATCCGGAGTTTAATCCCCGCCAGCGTCGTAGTGTCCTACGTCAAACCATTTAATTTAACATTGGCTCTCTTTGTGAGGTGAATTTCATATCGAGTGTTTGTCACGAAAGAACAAATAGTACAGAAAAACTGTACCACAGTAACATCGAAATGAAGCTTCATAAAAAGGTCAAAACTACTAAAGGAAAAGTAATATCCCAGGTGGCACCCCGAATATGCTAGCAGTATATGGCATCCGCGCATTAAGTCCAATCCCAATTATTTATTTAACATAATCAAGCTTCGCGTAATACGTTATAATACATACAGAGCGTTCTATCCTATTTCGGCCTTAGCTGAATAAGGTGGCTTTTGATATACTTTTTGACCAGGCACATGTTATGAATGGAAGTGCGGTGACTGGAATTTGTATACGATCCTCTTCCATTCACGGTTTAGGTGTATATTGTGTCGTCTGTTTTATGTATGAATACCTTGCTGTACACGGTAATCTCGAAGAAGGCTCTATCAATGCGAGGATTAGAATATCTGGCTCTTCAGTATCTTACTCTATCTTTTTTAAATAATCATATTTTTGTCATGCAGAAAAGAGCTCTCTGGGACCATTGACACTAAATTCACAACTCATAATGTCCTATATAAAATACACCATTAAGCTACAATCCCAAATCTAGGAACGAAAAGGGTCAGGCTAACTAGACTTATGCACCTGCTATGCTTATGCAAGTTCAGGTAAATTTGGTTACTTAATAATAAACAAATTTTATTCAAGTCTCTCCAATCTTTATTTTAGTGTAAGGTAGAATCTAAATTGTGTTCATCGTCTAATAAACAATGATTTTGAGTACTGATACGCAGTAATTAGCCACGAAGGCCGGAGGCGCATAAAACGACAAAGAGTTGTTTATCAAACGATAACAACGCTGAAAAGGATTTTATTTTGATTCTAACATGACCAGATATTACAAAAGGTGAATAGATGCAAAGCGTTCTTTTCTACGCACATGCTTAACGTCATGCGGCAGAATATGACGTCGTTTTTGTTCTAATTGTTCTACTCCTTGTATATAGAGACACAATCGTGAGTCATCTTAGAATTGATCATAACTAATTCAGCACAAAGTAGATAATGTGGCTTTAAAGTGTTTAAAAATATCTGAATATTGTTTTGAACTCATGTAAAGCAGTTTTTGTACGTCATATAGATTTGACACTAACCAACAGGACCATGGTTATCTAACGATTTGTTTTTACTATGGATTGATTTTGTAATCAAGTTTGAAAAGATGTTACATAATACAAATGTTTTCTCTACCATTCCGTTAAAATGTTGTCTAAACGTTAAACCTGTTACCTATGGTTTTATTCACTTTTATTTGGTCATACTAGCAATATAATTCATATAATAAACTCACATCTTTGGCTATAATTTAGGAAAATTAGACCCTACCCTGTCAGCAATGCTTTCTGACAAATCTCGGCGGTCGCATGAGAAACTTTCTGTCCATGCTTTTAGCTCACCTCAGTTCTGTCACTTGATCGTGGTGAACTTTAAGGATGGACTAATGTTCGTCGTCGGACCTATTTCCAAAATTAATGAAATCACATTCTCGCTTCCATTGTCAACATTTCACTTATGTAGCTTTACAAACAAGCAATTAGATCAAAGATCATTCTCAAGGTCGTTCAGGTTGAACCCCTTGGAGATTATTAGACCCGTCATGGTCGAGGACCAGACAATTATAGATATGAACGTATAATTATCTAAGCTCTTGACCATTACACTAAGGTGAACGATATAGAGCAGTTTAAAAAAAAGTAGTAAAGGACATTATTTGCAAACTTTCATTAATGCCCTCGGAGGTAAAATCTCAACTCTGTGGCTTACAAACTGAGCTTGTTTTATCGTTTTTTCTAATAGAGGCCCATTGAATTTTGAGCAATGACACTTCTCACTGTTCTTCTCAAACAGAACAACTTCATAATTCAAACAGTCATTACCCATGTAAACGTGTAACGTCGATCAATACTTCTTACAATGAGGTTATATTGATCGAATTGGTAACTTTACACGCAATACGCATTTCAGTAACGTTATTGTGATTGGCTATTTAAGTCAGCTGGCTATCAACCAGTTGCTTCCGCCCGGACGAAATAACTAGTCTTTTTTCACAGAGATTTTAATGGGGCACCCCCTACATCTAGCAGATTATATTCTTGAAACATAAATTATGTGTTCAATGAACGTAAAATGATAAATAAATACAATTTCAAAGAAGAACCTATGGCGAAAAATGCCTCATTTTACCACAATTAATCAATATAGAGGCTTTCTGTAATAAATCCCATCCACCCATTTATTGTACAACAACAACTCTACATAGATTATTGAATGGTTTACGGTACTGTAGTATATTTTAAACCGCTGATTTTATCGATAACCACTGGGAATGCATAGCTGAAACTTTTAGGCTTAGTTATAATACTTCAAAAGATTCTATTACAGTCGAACTTGCCCATGCGACCACGTGTATTAAGCTACCTTTGTCTTAAGCCACCACTTTTGAATCCTCCCGAGCGTTTTTGCTGTATTGCTCATGATTGCATTAAGCGACATTTGTCTAACGCGACCAGCGACCAGTAATTAGCGATCAGTAATCGGTCTTTTATTTTTATTAGGCGACCATTTATGTGCAAACAGATCCTTTCTATGGAAAGTGACCGTTTTGATGTTGCATTTAACGTCCAAATTAGGCACGGAGGTGTCAAATCTCATAAGGATGATCGTCCATACTTATGTCCGCAGGTGTTAATTGCCGAGTATTTACCGACTTTCGGTACTTTCATGTTCAAACTTATTTGCAATTTTTTTTAAAATACCATGTGACATAACGTTATTCATGGATAACGGTTACAGTCTCCGGTGAAACTTTGTATTAAGAGACCATTTTATTAAGCGACCGGTTTTGGCCTTACCCTTGGGCGGTCTCTTAATACAAGTTTGACTGTATTTATGTGTTGGAGGTTATTTAGTTTGACATCAGTTATAGGGTATGTCCCTTTAAAGCTGCTCGCTCTCAGATTTTGGTGCAAAAATAAAGTTCTTCAAACTGTATGAAAATAACATATTTTAGAACATATAGTCAAATAAAAATGTTCCAGTATAAATTCCTGTCACGTTTATCTGAAGATTTGAAATAAAACGCTACCAAATAATAAAGCGTTGCATAAACGCTTTAAAATTTGAAATTCCAATATAAAAATATAGTGTAGCGGTGCAGTAAAACCAGCATTTACACTCGATTTTTGCAAATTCCTACCTAGAATTTTACTTCTATTGGTGATTCTAGCCTTTAGTTTTATATTTATGTATAAGTATGTCATTTTTTAAATTTTTATTTTTTTCAACGGCAACTGAGAGCGAGCAGCTTTAAAAATCAAAATGGGTTGATTAAACGTATTTTAGGAATATTTCTAGCCCTGTGGCGGTCAAACGTCAGTTTTCCTCTAGCTTAATTTACAGTGCTGTTATTTTCTTATTCACTTGCTTATTTATATTGATGATATTTTCTTAAATTTAACTTTTAACTGTGTATATGTATATCACTAAGTAACATGCAATCTTTAAGCGGGCTTTCAAAGGGGCAAATACATATAAGTCATATGTTAAGACGATGTAAAAGGTTCTACGGACTGGCAAACATACGTCAATTTACCAATTAACTTAGAATTTATCATATATTTTGTTTCTTTTGCCTCTGAGTATAGAAAATGACAAAATTGCCATGCACATGCACTATTATTCTAAGACACAGGCAAATTAAAGAAGGATCTTAAAAGAAGCGTTTAGCAGAAATGCAAATTTATGAAATAATGCACTGAAGTTTATAATACTTCAGTGCCAAAGTGAGATTTTAGGACCCCACGCTGTATCCGTCGACGTTGTACATCGTTAACATGTTGTTAGCTCACCTGAGCAAGTGGCTCAATGCAATGAATGCCCGTCGTCTGTAGTCCAAACTTTCTTCAAATAACCCCATAAACCACTCTACGAAATATCATCAAAGTTGGCAAAGAACATCCTGGCACTAAGCTCTCTTAAATTTGTTCAAATGGTTCCAGTTGGCTGAACAACATTGCTAAATATATACAACTATTTAAATATATTCTTCTCCAAAACCACAAGACATAGAAATTAGATATTTGTTGTGTAGCATTGTATGGTAGTCCTTAACCAATTTTGTTTAAATCTTGCCCCTGGTGTCTAAACTGGCGGTGCCCTTGGGGTAACATATATATGTGAATATTGGAAACTTTGAAAATCTTCCTGTCCAAAACCGCAAAGCACATAATTGTATTATGTTAAATTTTTATATTTAGCATTGTCCAGTGGTCCTCTTCCATGTTTGTTCAAATCTTACCCCTGTCGATAGAATTGACCCAGTCAGGGTATCGCATGTTTTATAAATAGTTACGTAAGCAAGCCATCAAAGATATTCTTGTCTGAACCACAAGGCCCAGAGTTTTGATATTTTGCGTAAAGCATTGTCTAGTGGTTTTTTTCAAATTGTTCAAATCATGCCTGACCCTGCACACTTGTAATACATAACAGTTAAATTCATGCTCCTAAGTTGAAACATGACCCCGCCAAGGGGTCACTAGATTTACATTGAGTTATGTAGGAAAATCTTCAAAAATACAATTCAAACCACAAGACCAAGAGCTTAGATACTAAGTATTACCATTTTTAGTTTGTTCAAATTATGCCCCCTTGGTCAAAGTTGACCCTGCACATGGGCCATTTGTTTTACATTAGAGTTATATAGAAAAATCCTAAAAAATGAAGCCGCACAGCTAAGATATTTAATTCGTAGCTTCGTCCAGCGGATCTCAAAGAATTGTTTAAATTATGCCATTGTGCTCTTAATTGGTCCAGCCCTTGGAGTTAAATATATATGTGAATATTGGAAAAATTACTAACGTCTTGTCGAAAGCCACAATGCCGAGATCTTAGAATGTAGCATTGCCTTGCCTACCGGTCCTCAACTAATTTTGTTTAAATCATGCCCCTGTGGTCAAAACTGACCCTTCCTGGGGGTCATCTGTTTTACATAGAATTATATTATATTGGGGAACCTAAAAACTCTTCTTGTCTCAAGCCATAAGGTCTTGAGCTTTGACAATTTGTGAGTAGCGTTGTATAGTGGTCTTCTCTCAAGACTGTTGAAGTCATGATCCATAGATCAAAATTGACACAAACAGGGGGATCATTCATTTTACAGTGAGTACGGTAAATGTTTTGTCGGAAAACATGAAGCACGGAGGTTAGGTATTTGTTATGAAGCATTATCTAGCGGTCTTTTCAAGTTTGTTCAAACCCTGCTAACGTGTTGTACGTAAGAGTTTGTGTAGCTGTGTCTACTGGTGCTCTACCAAATTGTTTTAAGTTATAAACCTGAGGTCTAAATTAGTCCCACCCTAGGGGTTACATACAGGTGTATTTGTAAATATCGGAAACTTTAACAATATTCTTGTCAAACCCACAAGGACCATATCTTAGATGTATGGTATGTAGCATTCAATAGCGGATATAATAATGACAGCTGTGAGTTCTATTTATTCTAACACAATAATGACATATTTATTTCTTTCATTTTTTATCGCTTCTGTTTACCGGCGGTTTTGTCATGCCATAATATTGAATACTGCGCCATATTTATAGTATCATGCACATTCGATTTAAAATCAATTGCCGTAATCACGTCAGCAGTGACAAAGGCTTTCATTCATTTTAATTTAACTATAGGAAACGAATAACTCTTTGGTGCTTTAAAAGAACATAAGTTTTAGGATATGCTTAGGCATTATTGTAAGAATGATTTGTTTTTTAATCCTATATGTTAAAAGAGACGGATGCTTTCCTACGGTATTACTTTGATTTCTATGTTACCTCTACCTCATGCGCGGGGGTAAATCAGAATATTCTATTCATACTAGTAATATATATCACTGGAAGGTAAATTCACTCTTCTTTTATCTTACGTATAAGTATTATTTAAGTTTTTAAAAATCAATAGCTAGACCTACCCTTGTACATTAATTTTAGTGTATCCTACAATATTCGTAAATTTAAAAATGTGCTATGGTTGCTTGTAAATGGGCAGTTTTAACAGGAAAACTTCTTTCGTGTGACTTATTATGATAAACAGTATTAATATACTTTTCAAAGCTGACAAATGAGTTGACATGCCTAGCAGAGATGTCCAGAGAAATCCTCTCTACAGGAACTGGGCCAGAGCAGGCCAAAGCCTTAAGTATCTGCAGCAAGGTATCTCGCCCTTTGTCGAAAAGTTGTCACAGCGCCGCCACCAGGACCATCTTTACAGTTACATAAAGACCCAAGGATCTCCTGCAAACTGTTGCACCGAATGCACTGCCAACAACCTGCTCCCAGAACATCCATGGAATAAATTTATCCATAAATATCGATCAAAATGCTTTTGTAACAGCCCATCTAGCAGACAAGCATGCCCAAACAACTTTTGCAGCAGTTTTTATGATCTAATTATTCTCGATCACAAAGAAAGAAATCCAACATTTGCAAATACTGATCCTTCGAAATGGTACAGCGAACACTGGTCGTATGCGAAATGTTACATTGGAATCGCAGGGTATTCAGACAAACAGTCTGCAGCGGAAACAGACGCCGCTGGTCTACTGTCAATACTGCTGAACAACGTAGAATTTAGTAATTTTGTAGATAACAAAGGGCTTTTTAAAAAAGTAGGTGTTTTTGTTCTCAAATATCTGGCATGTTTTTATGAATTAAAGTTGTTCATCTTTGTTATTTGTTCCTTAATATAGGCGATCAGTGCAGTTGCTTTACATATGAACACGTTAACACAGAGCAAATGGGTTTTAACAGGTGTTTTAACAGTGTTTGGAAACACAGGAGTTTGGCCAAGTGCCACAGCCAGTCGATTGTTAGTAATCATTTAAAATCAAACAAAGATCGAATAAACTTGGCAGAGTTGTTATTTAAGTGGATTAGTTTGGATTATACAAATGACTTTGGAGACATAACCGGATGTTTTGTTTAAGACTCTTTGTGAGTTTGGTTTAATGTCATTTCAGGCCAGAGACTTGCGCAATGACGTACTACATTCTGCAACGTTTGAAGTTGAAGAAAATAGGCTAACGCTGATTATAAGTACGTTTCAAGACGTACTGCGAGACAAAAATGCATTTGTTATTGAAGCAGAAGCCAAAATGCCATAAATAATCTAGAAAAGGTAAACGTGTTTGCTGTTCTAATTAGAAGACATGAGATTAATTGAGGCGGCATACTCATATATAATGTATATTTTCGATTATTGCATCGATCCATACACAATATATTCTAATTGTCCCACATCCGATGGTGATTATTATAAATGAACGGTTATCACTTACATTCGGATTCCAGAAATGGCGCCCAATGAATTAAAATTATTAGTTACTTTATGCTCTCGGGAATACATATTGACACATTTATTGAACAGATCTGGACAGAGAAGTATTGAGTAAGTATAGTACTCATTGACCTATAGAAGGCTTTCGATGCTGTCGATCATGGTGTTAGTTTGATGAACTTAAAACCCTAGGTCACACTGAAGCATCAACTAGATCGTTTTCCTCATATTCATCAGTAAGGCAGCAACTAGTGCATGTCTCAGGAACGTTTTCGTCACTAGCCAACATTTCTTACGGCGTCCCTCAAGGTTCCATATTAGGTCCCATGTTGTTTGAATTTATGTTATGATATTTGTGCTTTTGTCAAGCATAAGTTACTACTATATGCGGATGATTTTGCATTTTTGGTCACCGGTAAAACTAAGGATGAAATTGAGTCCACCCTAAGTATTGAACTCGAAAAAGTAAGTGAGTGGCTTAACTGTAATAAGTTGTCTTTACATCTTGGCAAACAGAATCTATACTTTTTGGTTCCAGGCAGAAGGTTAATTTCAATCTAAACTCAATGTCACTTGCAAAGATCATACTATCCATTCAAAGAACTCTGTGAAGTACATAGGTGCAACTATTGATCAGAGTTTATCATAAAAGTCTATGGTTATGTCTTATTCAAAAAGCTAGAAGTTTCTATTGTTCACACTAAGAAATTATTGGTTTTGTCCCTTATTCAGTGTCATTTTGAAGCAAGATGTGAAACAAAACTAGTATATTCTCGAAAAATAATAGAGATAAAAAGTCTACGAATCTTTCAGTACTCCCAAGGTGCACGAGATGGTATTCTACTTCGTAATACTGGTAAAGGAAACGTGAATTAAGTACTGGATAAAATGTTTAAACAAAAAGACACCTTATTTCCGAAACAAATGTATAGACATTTGCAAACCGACTCTTCTCTATCTGATAACGGAAAAATGGGCAGTTTGTATCAACTATAGGCCCACCAACCTTTGACTAATTAATATACATGGAAACACCAGTTTGAGATCGATACAGTTTTTCAAATAACAAAACAAAGAATAATTGATACAAAGATAAATTTGCAAAACTGATATGCCAATTTAAACAACTCTGGTCGTCTGCTGACATTCTGTATATCTAAACATAGCTTTGAGACAAAGAAATACCTAGATTCAATAACTGATAACAAGCTAGATTTTGGCCTTGGTAGACAGTCCGGAATATCTGATAACACATATCATAAATAAAGTTTATGTACAATGACTGGTTTACAAAAAGTTTATCAATGTGCTACACAATATATGTTGATAATTTCAGATAAAAAACAGTCAAATATATATCAGTTCCCAGGACATAGAAGAACTTCGTAAAATGCAATAGATGCTATCAACGAAAAGAAAGAAGCAGCGATTGTAGATATTAACAACAGAAAGACCGAAATTGAAGAAACAGCTGCAAAAAGTATCCACAGTATCAAAGAGAAAGGATCCGAGGTAACATCTAAAATCAGCAATATCAATCATGTCAAGATTTTCTTCCGATTCGTTTTTATTGGTTTTATTAGCTCGCCTAAGCACGAGGTTGTCAACGATACGCTATTATGATCGCCCGATGTCAAGCGTCAATCTGCCGTCTGTTTTCGGTCGTGTGTCTGTTGTTACTTACCACCATTTAAGTCTAATTATCATGTCAATTTGATAATATCTAGTCCAAGAATCATTAACTAAGTCGCAAAGTCTAACAATAGAAAAACCTTGTCACTACTCTTCAGCCCACACTTTAGAGTAATCATCCTGAAACATTCGAATTTGGTCGCGTGGCGTCAAAAAGTAGGCTACTCTATCAAACCACAGAAATAACTTTGTGAAGACTCTAGAATTTACATTTATACCAAGTCATCCTGAAAATTGGTCGAAATGCATATTCTGGTCAGCTCTAGGTCAGATTTGAAACTTAGTTAGCAGTCACAAAATCAAATACTATCAAAACTTTATGAACACTCTAGAGGCCACATTTTGTACCAAATCTTAATCAGAATGTTTGTCGTTATAGTTTATAGGCCACATTTGAAACTGGGTCACGTAACATGGGGTGAAAAAGGTAGGTCACCCGCTCAAGCCAGAAGATAACCTTGTGAACAATCCATATTTTATACCAAAATATCTAGAAGGTTAGTCAGACTATAACAAGACCTGTTTGTAAAACATGAATGCCCCCCTTGATGCAATCAGTAATGTATAAAATGTCGAACTATGTAAGGAACCGTTTTTAAAGTAAAGTCAAAAAGACCTAAGAACCTGAAAATGAATAGGGTTATCCATTGGTAATTACAAATCAAGTATGAAAAATGTATGTCGACTGCTTCTTGACTAGTTCATCTCCTGGTCATGACCAACCTCACATGAAGTTTCGAGATGCCAGGCCCACACGTTCTGGCGTCATCGTCTGGAAACCGTACTAATATTTCGGGTCAGTGTGACCTTGACCTTTAACGTACTGAATATATAAATAGGGGTCATGCACAAATCATGACCAACCTCCACATAAGGTTTTAAGATGCTATACTCAAGTTTGCTTGAGTTATCGTCCAGTAACAGTAACAGTTCTACTATCACCGTTCAAAGTGACATTGACCTTTCACCTTCTGTCCTCAAAATCAACGAGGATCGTTTGCTTGTCATGACCAACCTTCTTATCAAGTTTCAAGATGCTAGGACTACGCGTTCTCGAGTTATGGTCCGGAAACTGTTTTTTTCTGTTCCCGGCCAGTGTCACCTTGTCCTTTTACCTACTGACCTTTAAATGTATGGAGATCAATAGGAATCATTTACTAGCCATGACCAACCACAACATCAAGTTTCAAAATGCTAGGCCTAATCTAGCCTCGCCACCAGGCAAGATGATAATCTATTTTATTAAACTCCAAGCAAAATACGTTCAGGCATTTTTCTCTATCAGGGTTCGAACATCTAGCCTGGTGAAATCTGGCAGGCAAAAGAAATTCAATACCCTTGTACAGTCAGAACAACCGCTAACTCTCCCTTAGCTGACCAGCAAGGAATTTACTGAGAGGGTCATAAATAAACATTGAATAACAAGCTCAATGTACAGATGGAAAGTTAAATTCTGTAGTAGTGTTGCCATGATTTTGCTGTTTCTTAAATACTACTGACTGACTTACATAAGGATTGGATACACACCCGGAACAATTTTTTTTTAAATCTTAACTCAAAATAAAACAAGTTATTGTACAGTGGAACAATGGGTAATTCCTTGGTAATTTGTTTCAGAAAAAATCATTAAATTTTAGCCCTAACACGAGAAAATATGTATTAACATAAAAGTATTAGGCAGCAGTGAATTGGTAAAGAAGATGAGCAACCATTTAATAGTATTATTCTTAAAATTTAAAAATGTGAAAAATGCAATCCTGGTAACTCTGAACTGTGAAGCCCTGGAACTCCGCCTCTTTGG
Organism: Saxidomus purpurata; assembly: GCA_022818135.1. NCBI lineage: Eukaryota > Metazoa > Mollusca > Bivalvia > Venerida > Veneridae > Saxidomus > Saxidomus purpurata. The sequence goes on along the minus strand of JAFMSR010000001.1, from coordinate 42,677,938 downwards.
CCATGAGTTAACCGCTTCTTTCAGTATTCCGTCAACTCCATATCCCCAAGCATCTGCGCAGCCCTAGGTTACAGTGCCTACATGAGTATACCCGAAGGGCGATGGGTTAAGCTTTGTGTATACCTCGTATCAACGGAGTATCTCGTTACACAACTTTGTTAATATCCCTGCAACCCCAAGAAATTAGTCCCCTGCCTCAGTATCAACACAGCCTCTCCGTGTGTCCCCGCTGAGAAGGTGCTTGTTTTCACCGGCTTTGTTGATACAAGTGTTAAGGATACACCTCAGGAAGCGGTGTTATCAGGGTCCATCTTGATACGACGGAATATGGAGCTTAGTTCACGGACCTGCGGGGAAACTTGGGGACACGCCGTAAATAAGGGCTTCAGGGATACTAGGGAATAAAAGGCTAATTTCACGTGGCTACGGGGGAAAATGGAGTACTGGGTAACCACGATGTGCAAGGACACTTGGTCGGGGCACGTGGCTTAATTTGTGTCCGGGTAAACTTAGGGATAAGGGGCTCAGTTCACCAGGTATCTAAACACAGATTTACCAGGACGCGCAAGGATACTAGGCCAGGAAACGGTGCTAAATTTGCGATCAGGGAAACTTGGGGATACGGGGCTCAGTTCTCCGGGCCGAGGGAATACTACAAATGTAAGGGTCACAGGGTAAACAGGGACTGTGTAGATACTAAGTTCCACGGTGCCAACTTCACTGTGCTGCAAGGCTAAACAAGGATGAGGGGCTAACGTCCTGTCCGTGTCTAGACTGTATCTTTGTCATTCATTGGGTATTTTGAGATTCCTAAGCGCAACTTTAATGAATTTTCTGTAAGCATTTAAAACGTCATTACATACGGTGCGCTACTCTGTGTACGCTAGGTACATTAATTTTGTAAAAGGCTTGAGCCCTAAAATTTGCGATAATATTTTTTTTTTGTTAATTATCTACTGCTATTTCTGGCAAAATTCGTTTTCACATTTATTTTTTCTTTATCTCAATTCATTCTTTGATTTAAAATTAATTGTTTTCAGGATCTTGTCACGGCCTGGCTTAGTCGGTAGAGGCTAAACAGTAAATACCCTCAGCTGCTATATGTAGCGGCGTGGCAACGAATTTATAAAGGTCGCAAGTCCGACCATCTTGGACAAGGGCTGAGAAGATCTGTAACAAATATCGAAGATATTTATATTTATTTCTTCATAGAAATACAAGTACTATACACCGTGTGGTGTAGATGGCAAATGCAACGATCCATTCAAACAATATAAACATTCATGATTCTAGATACTTATTATAATGATTCCATGTCTCAAAGTCTGATACAAATGTACATGTATTCACTTATTGAAATAACGTTTTCTAATAACTATTTGAATAAAACCTTTATGATATAAATGTTATTCTACTTATGAAAAGTAGTGTTAAACATGAAAGTTATTGACTAACCTGTAACAAATATCGAAGATATTTATATTTATTTCTTCATAGAAATACAAGTACTATACACCGTGTGGTGTAGATGGCAAATGCAACGATCCATTGCATTTGTCACCCACATCACATTGTATAGCCAAGGGTCATAGGTTAGTAAAAACAAGTTAGTGAGAAGTAACGGTAAATTGGAGTAATGTTAGAACATGGACCGGGACATATGTGATTATAGGAAAAGACCACGGGATATAACTTGAATGGCCAGGGGTTTCATGAATAAAAAACAACACCCATGACTTTATCTTTCAGATTTACTTAGTTTGTTTTGCTTTATAAAATGCATCCCTATGACATTTTTTTTTTTTGAAGATATTTATATTTATTTCTTCATAGAAATACAAGTACTATACACCGTGTGGTGTAGATGGCAAATGCAACGATCCATTGCATTTGTCACCCACATCACATTGTATAGCCAAGGGTCATAGGTTAGTAAAAACAAGTTAGTGAGAAGTAACGGTAAATTGGAGTAATGTTAGAACATGGACCGGGACATATGTGATTATAGGAAAAGACCACGGGATATAACTTGAATGGCCAATTGAATGTATACTTATGTGATTTGATAGGGGTTTTATGAATAGAAAACAACACCCATGACTTTATCTTTCAGATTTACTTAGTTTGTTTTGCTTTATAAAATGCATCCCTATGACAATCTCATTTCATACGTAATTAAATAATTTCCATCAAGCATAATCAAAAATCATCAGCCGTACAATAATACAATGAGAATATACAAGTATTATGATGTTTTGTCTTCTGGAGTTAAATTTTTAAGATTAAAATAATTTTCATTTATTTTGATCATTTGAGTAAAAATAAATTCTCTGAGATTTGAACTCACAGGCTCCACTGCACTAAAGGATTTTTTTAGCTCACCTGGCTACGCCAGGGTGAGCTTTTCTGATCGATGATAGTCCGTCGTCCGTCGTCCGTCAACATTTTGATTCAAATGACATCTCCTCTGAAACCTCTAGGCCAATGTTGATAAAACTATGCAGGAATGTTCCTTGCATGAAGCTCTACCAAAATTGTTCAAAGAATTCCATTCCATGCAGAACTCTGGTTGCTAGGGCAACAAATAGGAAAAACTTTAAAAATCTTCTTCTCTGAAACCACAAGGCCTAGAGCTTAGATATTTGGCATGTAGCATTGTCTAGTAGACCTCTACCAAGATTGTTCAAATTATGACCCCCGGGTCAAAATTGACCCCGCGCGGGTGGGCCCTTAGTTTTTGCATAGGAATATATAGGGAAAACTTTAAAAATCTTCTTCTCTGAAACCACAAGGCCTAGAGCTTAGATATTTGGCATGTAGCATTGGCTAGTGGACCTCTACCAAGATTGTTCAAATTAAGAGCCCGGGTTAAAATTGACCCCGCCCCGGGGGTCACTTAGTTTTGCATAGGAATATATAGGAAAAACTTAAAAAATCTTCTTCTCTGAAACCACAAGGCCTAGAGCTTAGATATTTGGCATGTAGCATTGGCTAGTGGACCTCTACCAAGATTGTTCAAATTATGAGCCCCGGGTCAAAATTGACCCCGCCCCTGGGGTCACTTAGTTTTGCATAGGAATATATAGGAAAAACTTAAAAAATCTTCTTCTCTGAAACCACAAGGCCTAGAGCTTAGATATTTGGCATGTAGCATTGGCTAGTGGACCTCTACCAAGATTGTTCAAATTATGAGCCCCGGATCAAAATTGACCCCGCACCGTGGGTCACTTAGTTTTACATAGGCTTATATAGTAAAAACTTTAAAAATCTTCTTCTCTGAAACCACAAGGCCTAGAGCTTAGATATTTGGCATGTAGCATTGGCTAGTGGACCTCTACCAAGATTGTTCAAATTATGACCCCCGGATCAAAATTGACCCCGCACCGGGGGTCACTTAGTTTTGCATAGGAATATATAGTAAAAACTTTAAAAATCTTCTTCTCTGAAACCACAAGGCCTAGAGCTTAGATATTTGGCAGGTAGCATTGCCTAGTAGACCTCTTTAAGTTTGTTCAAATTATGCCCCTGGGGTCAAAATTGACCTTGCCCGGGGGGGATCATTTGTTTTACAAAGTCGTATATAGGAAAACTTATTTGGTATATAACATTATCTAGTGATCTTCCACCAGGCAAGTGGACTTGTACCAAGGTGAGCGATATAGGGCCATCTTGGCCCTCTTGTTTCTAATAATCTTGCCAAGCATAGACCTATATATCATTTCATGCTGAAGAAATGGTTTGTAGTTGCATAATTATGTACATTGTACTGGAAATTTCTTATAACTGACACAAGATTCCTTTTAGCACCAAATTTTATTATTCAATAATAATCACTGTTTATTCATGTAAAAAAATATTGAAACGATTTAGAAGTCTCAATTCATACATTTCAGGAAAATACAGAAAGGACAAATAACCCCAGAGTTTAATTCTCAGTATCATTTGATCTTCGATAATAAAGTTAGATATGGAACATTAGCACTGACCACAAGCTGTTTCTCTCTGCCAAGTGATTATTACTTGACCTCAGGAAAAGGTCGATTCCCAGAATTTAGGGAAAGTGAAATCCGCTCTTCACCAGTCCTTACATTTTTGGCAGCAAAGGGGGTTAATTGAGTAAGAAATAGTAAATGTAAAGGACTGAATGCCAGTCTAGGCCTACTCGTTCTCGAGAGTAATCGTGCAGGCAGCCACTTGGTAAACGGTCAAACTGAGGGACCGACCGTTTGACGAGATCAAAATCTAGGTCGTCGGGTCAATAATTGAAGACTTTTTGAACACTCTAAAAGCAATATAGTGTTCCCAATAATCTTTAAAATGCAGAATGTTTGTCTTGATGCAATCAAAGTGCAATTCGAAATTGGGATTAGCTGGGTCAAAAACAAGCCAAACAATTAATAAAACATTGTGATCACTGTAGAAGTCTCATTTTGTACACAGTCATCACAAAAATTTGTCACATTTGATAAATGTAATTGTTTGAAACAGTCAAAAAAGTTGTCCTGGGCAACTTATGGAAACGCTTTGTCAACATTCTAGTATTTATATTTTGACCCCATGATTCTTATAAATAAGTCAGAAGGTTTGGTCTCAAAAACCCTAGGTCAAGTGTGAAACACGGACTCATGGTCAAAAGTTCAAATAATGGAAATATCTTAAATGCACAATTTGCACTCAAACATCTTGAAAATTTGTCAGAATGATGGTTTTAATGTATTCTATGTAAAGTACGAAAATGGGTCAACTGGAGTCAAAAACTTGGTCACCAGGTCAAATCATATAAACAAATCATGTGATCACTCTAAAAGCAGCATTTTGTACACTGGCATCATCGAAATTCTAGGTAAAAGTCAAAACTGGAAAACGTGAAGTCAAATAAAATTTAGGTCAGTACATACGATTATCTTGACCTTTTACCCTATTTTAACTCACTTGTTTTAAAATAAAATACTTTACTTCTTCACAAATTACTGAGTATTCAGTGTTGTTGTATGGATTAACTTATTAACAGTTCAAGTTAGAGTCGTGTCGTGTAAATGCTGGGGTCGAAATTGGCTCCGTAATTAGAACACGCTTTCCCGTGTTTAACAATGACGAAAAATGACATTTTAAAAAGATTTTTCAAATGATGGTTCTTAGGTCAAAATTGGCCCCACCTATTGGGTCCGCTATTGTACATGTCTTACCAAAGTTCCCAGAGGTAAGTTAGTTGCAGAGTAACATTATGTAGTTGTTCTCTATCAAAATTGGTCAAAAAAGGTCCAAACCGCAGACCACTTTAAATACATTACATTATAAATACATAAACTGACAAATCATTTCTAAACCTCCAAACCACAGAGTTTAGATATAAGACAGTTGTGATAATATGATAGAAATTTTATTAAGTTGGCACTTCTTTCTGATTATTTTTATAGTAGTGGTATTTACTTGATCATTCCTGTCTTCCAAAAATATGCGAGTGTTTTTCAGGAGCTGTCATATTTATAAATGATTGTTCGCATAATTTAAATTCAGTTTTATTGGTACATATGTATCAAGTGAGCTTTGACTATTTTATCATTTAGGTCCGAGTTTGAATTGTACAAGACCGACATTCTATATTTTGACAATGTATTGCTAAAGTTGATGTGTATCGATTTAAATTTTCTATGCGCTTTGTTTCATGGTTTATAATTTGCCAAAAAAATAATTATCAATTTAAAATACCTTACGCAAGATTTCATTTGTAGCACAATATTGTCTTTGTTGTCTTTGTTCATTAGAAAAATGATACTTCTTTTTGCGAGGAATCTGTCATCTCAATAAAAAGCATTCTTAAACTGGATCCAAGATTTATTTTCGGTGTACCCTTAACGCTTGGCTCTTATAACGGAGCTTGCATATGTTTTATAATTTGACGCTCATCACTGCACTTTTTCTGTAATAGATGAGCATGAAGTTTATACAGATATGTACATGTAAGTTCTAAATCAGTTACATGTACAAGGAACAAGTTGCCGTTTCTGTTGATCACATCAATTTAATTTTATTTGTTTTATTCTCAAAGATAGGGTGATACTGTAATTTTAGATGAAGACAGAGCTTGAGATACTATATGATAGAAATCAGAAGGTTCTGGTGGAAAGGGTAAGTGTTCACTCACACTATCGTATGTTCAACATTCCTATCCATTAAGTATAATAACCATTTTGCATGAAATATGGCATCTATTATGCGCAGACAGATTACAAGCAGTTTGTTTGTAATTGTGCTTATTGGGTCCACCATCCTCTAAAGAGGCTATGATCGGTACGACCCGGAGATTACAAGCAATTTAAATGCAACACACTTTAAACTACTTAATATCTTTTTTTCAGAGTATACAGACGCATGAAATCGACAGAAAACTGTCTGTATCGGAGAAACAAGGTATAATACATAAAGGCAATTCATCAAGTATCAATAATTGACAGATAGAACATATTTAGCATAGCTAAGCTGATGCAAGTGAAATGGTTCTGATCTAACGTCAAACTTCAGCACAAGGAGTTTCAAACTAAAATGTTGCTGTAAAATGCAAAACGTCAGCGACAACAAAATTGACTTAGGAACTTCTTTATCAAACTATACATTAAACATTATGTCTACATCCAAACATTAAAAACGCTTTAAAAGGACAATGTTTACTCAGAAACTTCTGAAAAAAACTTTACATAAGTTTGATTAAAATGATGATCTTTTGAACATTAGAAACATTTTTAATTGTAATGTAAGATCTTACACACTGTAATATCATGTTTTCATTTTTGCAGGTCTTCAGAAATACAGAAATACGTCATTGAACAGTATCGTAGCGGCTATTTGATGACTGACCTTTCTCCCCTTAAACCAGAAATAGAAGTCGATATAGAAAAACTATTTGTACCACTGACTTTTAGTAAGAAACTTGGCAACAGCAAAACAGAAGTTGAAATCAATCTTTTTCTGTGGTGATGATGATCTCGCAAGTAACATTTACATAATCGGTGATGCTGGAATGGGTAAGACAACACTGTGTAAGAAAATGATAGCCGACTGGTGTAAGGTGCATGCCTTCTCAAGAGATTCTTTACTTATAAAAGAAGAATCTGATTCGGAAACATCAGATATTTATGACACAGATCATAATGCAGGCATACAGATAAACGATGAACCTAAAGGTGTTGGCATAGAAATGAATGAAACATTCGCTTTTCCCTGTTTGGTTAATTTAGCTGAAGAGTTTGACGAAGAAGATTATGAGTTTTTATGTACGCTTAAAGTATCTGACGATTCAAGCGATAATGATGACACTTCTCTAAAGTTAGACAATACGGCTTCATATAAATCAGCAGATAAATGTCTGCTAAATGTGATGACAAGATTTGAGTTCCTATTTTTTGTTTCCCTGCGAGACACCTATAAAGAGAAGTGTATTGAAGACATGATTGTTAGCCAACTTTTGAGAAAAGAGTGCTTGAAAGAAAACTCAAAATGCTTGTAAGTACGAAGCCTCAGAAGTGTGTGTTTATTCTTGACGGTTTAGACGAGTGGGTTCCCCCTGTTCCTTTACCGACACACCCTACTGTAACTAGAGGTCTCCCGATAAGCAATGGCGAAGGAACAGTTATTAAGCTTTTCACAAGCCGTCCATGGAAAGGAAAAACATTAAGGCCAAAATTAAAAAGCAGCGATGTAGAAATAACTTTACAAGGGATAAAGACTAGGAGCTCTGAACAACTTGCTAGACTTGTATTTGATCAAATCGCGATTGACAAAGACCAAGTTGACATAAACACGGTACTGTTCTTACAGCAGGTTAACATGAAGCAAACGACAAGTCTTATTTCTGTACCGTTATTAGTGAAATTGCTTGTTTGTCACTGGAAAAGAAACAATGGAATGGAAGAAACACAGACTGCAATTTTTAGCGCTTTGTTAAGTAGTTTATGTTCTGTTGGCTTTGACAGAAATGAATGTGATGATAGATTTAAAGATTTGGTTGCTGGAATGAATAAGACTGATTTGCCAACATGTTTAGAGATATATTCGGACTGCCGCCGACTCTCTGCAGTATTGTGTTCCCTAGTGAAATTGGCATTTGAATCTTTATTTAGCGCAGAATCATCTCTCGTCTTAAGTAAAGGACTTGTATTATCATGGAATGTCGGAAACACAGTATGAATTGTGTTTGAAAACAGGGTTGTTGTCAAGGAAAAAGGTTTCCCCATCAGGACTTATTACCTTTATTCATAAAACATTCCAGGAATACTTTGCAGCATTTAAATATTACTATGAACTGAAGAGCTGATGCACGCATGAAGGAAGTAATAGCTAGAACATGTGCTTCCACTCAAAATGTTGAAGAAAGGTAAAAAATATTTGACTTTGTCAAAGAAATGGACCCGTCAGTAATGTATGAAATTACTCAACATATGATAATAACTGAACCAGGTTTCAGTGTATTCGTAAACCATGATGAACTTAAGGTAAATGTTAAAATGAACAACAGCAACAAAAATGTTATGAACTGTTATATGACTAATAGTTTACGTAGTATTACCATAAGTTCTTCCAGTTTAGGAAAACATGTGCCGCAATTTCCTGCTGAAATGACAAAACTAGATGAGGTAGTTTTAGATGCCGTAAGAATGACACCATTGGCTTTAAAAAATATGATTGAAAGTATACCAGATAGTAGGGACGGTGTGTCACTGAAACTTTGTAACATATCTTTGGACAGTGTAGATACAAAACATACGGTAAAAATTCACTGCAGAAATCTTAGAATGCTTGAGATTAGTTTCATGAACATTTCAGCCTTAAAGTTTCATTTCTCCAGACATACGAAGTCCCTTAGGATGTTGTGCTTCGTATGATCACTGCAACAGAAGATTCGTTAGAGGAAATTTTGAGAAGCCTCATGCAAACATCTCAGGAAGTTGACAGTATAGCTTTAGGGAAGTGAATGATTTCAAACATGACAACCAGAAGCAAACTTATGAAATTTTTCAATGCGTTATCAAAACCTGGATTCATAGGTAAGGACATAAGTTTTTTAAATCTAAGGTTCAAGAACATGTCTTTAAATAAAGTCATATGTTCTGTGTTGAAAGGCAACAGCATGTTTTTGAAGGAATTGTTAAGTGGCGAGGAATACAACGTATTTTGGGAAGAAGTCAGATTAGATTTCGACACGTCTATGGAAATTAGTAATACGGATATTGGTGACAGAATAATTCGGATTGAAAATGATAAATACCGAGGAACAAACACGGAATACGTACATTACTATTCAGGCATGTACAAATGACAGATAAAACCTTTTGCGCTTATTTCAGTCCAGAGCTATATTTTTTTAAATAAATATATACGCCGGTCCTGACCCTGAATCAAATGACTCGAACTTTTGTCCAAATACAGTAAGATTGAATTTTGAAAATCTATTCCTACCTTTTTCATCAAATTCAGAGAGGAAAGTAATGCTACAACATGTAAAGAGTTTAACTCTTGCAAGCTTCAACCTACACGATACATCGATTACCTTTACCACAATTAAGTACCTTAAGTCTTTGTCATTGTCGGATGTAACAATGAGAGAAGATTTTCTGTGTACGATGTTTAGGAGATTACACAATGAAATTTTAAGCATCTCAGTTATGATCGACAATATTGTATTAACTTTTACGTCAACTTCAGAGAGATATTTATGGTGCAACTATGACCGTGTAACGGTAGCTCGAACAAATCTAAACAAACTTGTAATATTGTTTTAGGACGAACAATTTCTTTCTCATCTAAGGCGAGAGGTCATGCTTTTGCTTAGAAGAATAGAGTTGATTGATTTGGTGATGACAGAAAATGCTTTTTACGTTGTAGTAGAAAGTGCACACGGGGGTTGTGTTCAATTGATTTTTCGCAAGATTAATTTCACTGACTGTGTAATCAAGACAGGAGTGTAAAGGTGCCCACTGGAGTAAGTAAAATTTACATTAAGCATACAAATTTAAACTCTTTATCTTTTAATTGTTCTGTTTCTTCATTATGGTATTTGTATTTCAAGGATGTTACTATGACGAGAAAAGCATTCGATGCAATGACGAGTACTTTACCGCCACGTTTAATGGTTCAATCATTAAGC
>JAFMSR010000001.1:42644928-42658930 GCA_022818135.1 Saxidomus purpurata | reverse complement strand
TGAGTAATTAACAAATAAACTTGTATCCTAGTCTACCTAAATCAATGAAGGTTTGACATTTTCTCTCTACACTGTCTATATTATAGGCTTTATCCTATTTCAGTCATGATAATTAACTCAATTAGATAATTATTTTGATAACTACTAATATAAACAGTTGTAAACACCCCTAACGACAAGTGAACTTTTCAAGAATAATGTAATCCCTAATTGTCTTAAGTCAAGCTTTTAACTCATTTCTTACTGAGATATGGAAAGATTGAATCAGTCATACAGTAAGGATTAAAGTACTTTTTTCTTAATTTGTTCTAAAGCCAAATTGAACATCATAACATTTAATGATTTTGTATGTGTCAGTATCTAAGTCATTGATATAACTTTTGATGACAGTAATACAATCTTGGATATAACAGATCAGTATATCAGAAACCATTCAATAATAATAATTTATCTCATAATTATGATGTGCACATAATTATACAAACTTAGTGACCCAAGCCAATCAGTGTAGTGTTTTATGACCCTTGTATATTGCCAAGGGCAATACTGTCCTGTTGAAAAATGTAGCTTATGAAAACATTGCATAATATTGCATAATATCATGTAATGTGACCACATGGTTCCTAAGACATCAGTGATGGACTAGCTTTTGTCTCAGCTACTGTTACAACATGTACAATAAATTTATAAAAGTTGGTAACTGAACTTCAAATAAATTTGCCAAAAAATTAAGATAAGTATTGATAATTAAACTAATGCTTTTAAAATTTTAAATGAAGCCCAATAGTCTTAATAGATCTATGCCATGCATAGCTTTTAAAACTGAAATTTTCAAAGGTCATGTAGGTAAATACTAGTACTTGATAGACAATAACTTAATCATGTTTAATGGTATTCATTTATTGCAGTAAATGCATTCAAATGAAACATTAACCTACAGTTTTGAGTGATATAAACTAACAAATTTGCTACAGCCTGATAAAAAAATAAACCTGTGCACTTCTTAAAATTAACTTTCTTTTTCATTTTAGACTTTTGTAGAGATACATACTCTTAACTAATCATTAACCAAGTACTGTAACATTTATGTTATAGAAAGTAATTTTCAAAGAACTTAATCTTTTTTAGAGTTCAACTGATTGGTAAGAATAAAAATCTGCATTTTGTGTTATATTTTGGCAAGGTCTTTCAAATAGTATGGTCCGGAAACGCCCTCTATAAATGTCTTATCGTACTGATAATCTTGTCTCGGTTATCGATTTTTACCTGGAAGCGTTTATCACATCGTGCATTTATCACGCCGAGCGAGTAAATTGGTATTTGTCCGATAATTGTATGCAAAACTGCCCGTCATTGTGTCATTTAGATACCACATTTAATAAAAACAAGAGCTGTCCCTCACAAGTGACGAATGCCCCCGAAAGAGGTGCCTCACAGTCTGTGTCCTCTCCATGTGCTCAATAAATGTGCTATGTAATTTTAAAATCCTTCCATGCATGACAGAGTAATCATGCATACAGTATTCCATTACTTTAAACACTAAGTGTGACCTTGACCTTTGAGGTAGGGACTTGGGTATTGCACGCGACACATCCGCTTGATGTGCTAGACATTTGTGCCAAGTTATTTTAAAATCCTTCAAAGCATAATAAAGTTATAGTCCGGACACAAATGTATGCATATATACAGGATTCCATTACCTATAAACTCTAAGTGTGACCTTGACCTTTGTGGTAGGGATGTGGGTCTTGCACGCGACACGTCGTCTTGATGTGCTAGACATTTGTGCCAAATTATTTTAAAATCCTTCAAGGCATGACAAAGTTACAGTCCGGACACGAATGTGTGCATATATGCATATATACCTTCAAACTCTAAGTGTGACCTTGACCTTTGAGCTAAGGACGTGGGTCTTGCACGCGACACGTCGCCTTGATGTGCTAGACATTTGTGCCAAGTTGTTTTAAAATCCTTCAATGCATGACAAAGTTACAGTCTGGACACGAATGTATGCATATATGCATATATAGAGGAATCCATTACCTTCAAACTCTAAGTATGACCTTGACCTTTGAGCTAGGGACGTGGGTCTTGCACGCGACAAATCGTCTTGATGTGCTTCACATGTGTGTCTAGTTATTTGAAAATCCTTCAATGCATGACAAAGTTACAGTCCGGACACGAATGTGTGCATATATAGAGGATTCCATAACCTTCATACTCCAAGTGTGACCTTCACCTTTGAGGTAGGGATGTGGGTTTTGCACACGACACGTCGTCTTGATGTGCTAGACATGTGTGCCAAGTTATTTTAAAATCCTTCAATGCATGACAAAGTTACAGTCCGGACACGAATTTGTAAGTGGGGACGCACGGACGGACGGACAGACGGACAGACGGTGCGATTTTGATATGCCACCCTTCGGGGGCATAAAAATGGTATAATTGGAAAGCTGATGAAATTTTCTGTAAAACTGTAAAATTAAAACCTCTATATATAATTAACTTTTATCTTTAACGCGAGTTAAACACGGTGCATGCTATTCCTTCTTGCGCGTTTTAGCGTTGGATGGTAATTTGACTCGCGATACTAGTCTTACAAAACTGTACGTTATTATGTTATAAAATAAAAAAACGAAAATCTAATTCATATCCGATCAAAAATAACTCTTAATTTACATTTTAATAAGCAATTTTTCATCATTTGACCCTAAATATATAGTGAAAACCTGTGCACAAAATATCACCGTATCGCGAAAAAAAATCACCATTGACGCCATTTTTAGATTTTGAACGGATCTAACCGTCCCAGAAAATTAAAATACGGGTGAAATACGAAAATCTAAGACATAACAGACGTACATTAGACTTAAATCTATGAGAAAAAGATGTTACATCAATCCCATGAACACCATGCAAGTAGGAAAGAGGCGCTAAAATTAGGTCGGTTTTCGGCTTTTGGTCATTTGTGAAAAAAAAACGTTCGTATGAGGTCAACTTTCCAATGCGTAAATCCACCTAAAACGAAACTTCGGTAAAAATAATATTATGTAATGATATGGGAATGCATATATTGTATTGAGGATCACTTTGTTGGTCAAATTGATTGGTAAAATATCGAGATATATGTAGATATAAAGTATCAATATTTTCTTTCTTTTTCCAAAATTGCGGGTACCCGGATGTTTGTCACGTGATCCGAGGCAGGTTATTTATCGTATTACACTCGTTTCCGGACCATACTATTTGAAAGACCTTGATTTTGGTAACAAATACATAATTCCCAAAAAACTTCCACAACTGTCACAAAATTATCTAAATAAGAATTAGTTTTGCAAATAGTCTGTTTGATATAATATAAATACATTAATTTGAATTGTTATGAAAACTTGCTGTATAATGTGAAATATTTAAGTAAATCCTAAATAAAGCGCTGTAAATACTGTTGTCGCATGAAAAAAAGTATTTAGACACATACTAGTAATTATGCAGGGTCTTATCAGACCTAGTGTTGTTAAATTGTATTCATGACATCTAAATGTTACATTAACAACAGCTGTCTCATGACAGCACGCTCGACTATTCGAAAGCTTGTCGGTAAAATGGGTTTTTTTGTCTAAGAACAGGACTGGTGTAATGTGCAATTGTCTATAAGAATTAAGGTCAAAGATATGAAACTTGTTCAAAGACCTTTGTAAATGTACATTACATGCAAAGCCTCACTCTGGATTCTGTAAGCCAACTGGGATGAGAAGGGGGGGATAATTTCAAAGAATGACCTTGTATATTTGATCATGCATAACTTTCGATTTTTCGTTGCACTATCACATAACAGCGCACAGTACTGCGTGCTATGCATTACCAGTCTAATCCGATTCTGGGCCTGAATTTTAGTCCATGTCTCAGGGGAGGTAAATTTATTTTGACTTCCGGTTGTCAATGTCGCATAACGAAAAATATTATTGTAAATCTTTTCCCAAAATGGACTTTTATCTCGCATAAATTTCCCAATTGAAAGACCAAGGCCTTTCCGAATTTCCTGATGAAAAGCCTTGCTGTTTTAAGTATTAGATAGAGTACTGTTGGCGAGAATAATCATATTATTTCGAGGAGGCTATGCCTCCGAGAAATGACGTAATTATTCGAGCCAACAGTTACTCTATCTGATTTGTATCATGGCATGTTAGTTACTAGTTAGTTAGTTTATACTTATCTATTTTAGCTCAATTTTGAAGAAAGCTTGAAGCTTGATTGACAGTTCTCATGCCCTACAATGTGTGACATAATATCATGTGACTTAAAGCGACTGCACTCCAGATAACCCCCAAAATAAATAACTTTGCTTTCACCCTTAAAGCGACTGCACTCCAGATGGACAAGTTACGCTAAAAAAAGAAAATTTTCAATTTCAAGAAAACAATTGTCATTACTGTATCAGGGGCATTGTATTATGATAACGTGACAAGTTTTCTAACAAAAGAAACAATTAAAATGTGTTGTTTTGCTTACTTTTATTGTAGAAAATATCACCCCGTGACTAACGGGGTGGACCTAATAATCTGATTGGTTAGCTGGTCAGTATGATGTCACGGCGAATCTGAGAAAAATATCAAGTAAGCATTTCTGCTGCTTTCACTGTATTTATCAATGAGGTACAACAATGCTAATGTGCACAAAAGTTGTATCGCTGGAATAAATTTATAGCCTAATTAATTTGGAGTTTCAGTGCCACCCCTTCCACAGATCTGATATTTTATAACTGTCATAGTTATCATTTGAAAATCTAAGTGAAATTTATAAAATGTACGTATACACAGACTTTCCTTTACTGTCCTAAGGTACGAGTTGACTAAGGTACGAGGTGACCAGGTGAATGGTAGCCTTTTATAAAGATGTAGCAATGTCATCACTTGATTTATTCTGTTTTGCAAGACAGATGGAATATATTTGCCGAAGCACTTACCAATTCTTACCAAAGGCATTTAGTTTGGCATACTTTATCAAATATAATCGTATTCAGATGTAAATCATATTTGTATCTGCCTAACATGTCCGACTACATCATCTCGATGTTGATTGGCTGCACGGTTAGTGTGCTTATTTGATTGGCTGCCCGGTTATACCCGGTTCTGCACGAACAAGACGTTTCGGCCCCAGTACGTTTCGGCCTCAAGATAATTGTGGTGACGTTTCGGCCACATGACATTTCGGCCTCACTTTATGTCCGTTTCGGCCCCAATTCATATATAAGAGTCAATTATATCACGGACCTATCCATGATTATATTGTTTCGATGTACATATTTTAGTTTTGTTATACTATATATGGTATAATTAAATATAAATATTGAATTATAAGTGGAATTTTGTTATTGTTGTTTGCTAACGATCACAATAATGAATAATTGTTATTTTGCGTATTGAATAAATGGTGATGTATACAATAAACGAGTTTATTGTTATTTTTATTTGTGCAAAAAGTTGTTTGTGTCCGCAATTAAAAGATGTAATTTTAATGCATTTCGGTTTCTTTGATATACTTGTTAATAAGTGGGACAATTACAAAGGATAATAGGTAATTAATTTTGTTTAAGTGATGATTAGGTGATTATGTATATAAGAATCAATTTCTTGATGCGGCGGTAATTATTCGGTTTCTTTGATGCGATTGATTGATATTTGCGCTGAAGTTTATTCAAACTCATTGGTTAAAAAAAAGTGAATAACGGAATGAAATCATTGGTGTTCTTTTATTAAATTACTAAAAATAATTAAAAATGCTAAAATTGCATTGGTGATGTACGATATTGCTCAAACTGTTGAATGTTTGGTGAATTTCATTGGTGTTTAAGTGAATTACTAAAAAAAAATTCAAGATAAATAACTCGAATTGAAATTATAATAACATTCCTTTAAGTGAATTTAAGTAAATTTGCTCTGCGTGTAGTGACTGTTATATAAAAAAATGATTTATTTCTTTGCGTTATTTGTAATTAAATTTAGTAATCAGTGTTGTTTTGTTTGTGTGTTGATTAAGAAACTTTAACAATAACTGAAGTGTGTATTGAGTGTAAAGAAGAGGTCCGTCCTCTTCAGCACGCGATCACGTGCGACGTGTGTGACAAGTGGCAACACAGAACATGTAATTCTGGTAAGTAAACCTTTTAAAACATCATCGTTTATATTCTACTTTGTTGTTATTGTACAAACCAGC
Organism: Saxidomus purpurata; assembly: GCA_022818135.1. Classification (NCBI taxonomy): domain Eukaryota; kingdom Metazoa; phylum Mollusca; class Bivalvia; order Venerida; family Veneridae; genus Saxidomus; species Saxidomus purpurata. Next base: position 42,652,717 of record JAFMSR010000001.1, on the reverse strand, counting down.
TCAAGCAATGTGGGACATTTGCTGTTTTATTGAAGACTTTGCTGCAAGGATAAACGGATAAACGGATAATTATAATAAAAGCATGTCGGAGTTACTAGCGAGGAAATTATAAATGATTTTTATATAGAGTGAGAATAAGAATTTACAGAAGACGATATGGTTGCATTCTATTTTTTCTTGAACAATGTTTTTCATTTCTTACCTTGTAATTGGAAAGAATAAGGCTACATATTAATAACATGTACAGTAATTTAAAAAGCAAGTGTGTAAATGTGTTTCCGTATCTGTATTACAATCACAACAAAAATGTGGTTTATTTCATTAAACATTACACAATGCTTATAGCAACAACAATATAAGACAAGTACAAAGCTTTTCGGAAAGGCTATATAAATAAATATAAAAAGTTTTAGTTTCTTATTTCATTTGCGTGGTAAATATATTTGGATAAATTGTTTATACAGTTTTAATTTTTTTTGATAAAAGATTCGAAGGCTTTTGTAAAGTTGCCCACGTATGATAACATAATTTAAATATTTATGTCTAAGATTTCTTAAGTTGGAACGGAGTGATTAATTATTGCAGAGTACCAGTATTGATACATCAGCAGTTATTTGTTTTATTACGTTATAGTTACGCAACATATTAGACATCAGGACTTTTATGATACCCCCAAAATTTCAGCCGAATAGTTCAATATGGGAGCTACGAGTGAGTCAAACAATTTTAAATTTTGTGAAATAAGTCTGAAAAAATTGTAAATGTGAGTCTGAAACTTATTTTTGCTGCTTCTCCGCAACGTCTTTTTATATTTTTGTTCAACAGCATATATTGATAAGTTATCATATTTTTCTTTTTGACATCTTTAAATGTCTCTAATTATCACGCATCGATTAATTGTTTAAATCAACAAAGTCGGTCTGTGTAAGATGATTGATTGAATTAACTTGTTTATTCACACATGTCATGCCTAATTCACACGTGCGTGTCATAATCACTTTGACTGAAATTGAATTGTCTTTAACTGTGTCGCAAGCAAGAACAGAAAAATATTAAAACTAGAATGATAAAGTTCTGGAGCAAGCGAATATCCGTTAAGGAAACTAAATTTTCAAGTTTATGTTATAAATTCATGTCTCATTCAAACCAATTATTAAACGGAAAAGATTTGTCAAGAATTTATTTGATGATACAGGTAATTCGGATATTTGGCTAAACCAGCTTTCTGGTAATGTAAATATTTCAAATGTTCACAAATTGAATTAAATCTTTTGTTTTGTTGTGTATATTATTGTTTGTGCATATCTGTTCTTTTGCATAATAATCTTTTGTTTGGTTGTGTGTATTTTATATAAATGTTTTGTGCGCTGTTTTTTTTTTAATTCTATTTCTATTTTTCATGCAGTTATCAGTATTTCCTGTGTTTACATTCAATTTTATATCTAATGAAATAATGATATGAATATATATATTACTTATGTTTTGATATTCTTTCTGGGGCCGAAATGTCATGTGGCCGAAACGGCAATGGGGCCGAAACGTCGAGGCCGAAACGTCTTTGGGGCCGAAACGTCATGTGGCCGAAATGTCATGTGGCCGAAACGTCTGTAATTCCTGCCTAACATGTCCGACTACATCATCTCGATGTTGATTGGCTGCACGGTTAGTGTGCTTATTTGATTGGCTGCACGGTTATACCCGGTTCTGCACGATACACGTTTTATTCATAGTTCTGATTGGCTACACGGTTAATCGAGTGGAACCGTGAAGCGTGTAGCGTTCGTGTTGCACGCGAAAGAAACCGTGTGCACGGGGAACCCACACGCAGGCGCCACTGTAACTTCCCTCTGGAACCTTTACGCTTCCGTGTTTCACTGGCTTCTTTCATTCGTTGCAATTCCAGATCGATTAATGTCACGTTAGGTTTGGACTGACGATCAATCATACTTTTAGCTATAGCTGTCGTCTGCTCCGCTGGGAGGACCATCCGTATATACATTTCAGAATGAGGCACATGGCTTTTACGAGATGCGCTCCTATTAAACTTCCTCTTTACTCTCTTTTCTTTTGTATCGAATATATCCATTTTTCTCAAGTGTACGTCTTCACTTCTTGACATGCAAGCAATCACTGAAGTAAAAAATGTCATTATGTTTATTTATCGTTTAAGACCCGAGCTTTAAGACGTTTAAAAACCACCGTTGCAGTAATATCGATATTCACACGTAAATAGATATCCTACTTACTACCAGCTTATCCATCAGTTCGACCTTATTATTTACTTATGTACCCTCCTCTCTCCTCCTCCCTCCTCTCTTTTCCTTCCTCCTTCCTCCTCTTCCCCTCACCTTTCCTCCTCTTACCTCATTTTCTATCTTTTGTCTTATTTTCCCCTTCTTTCCATCGCCACTATTTTCATTTTGAGAGAGGTGATATATATATCGACTGATGAAAACGGGACCAGTCCTCAAGTTGACAATGTTTGCTACAGTATCTCGCGACTTTGCACATCCCGCAGTATTCGAGCGGTACTTCAATCTTGCCACACGCCCAGCATGCTGGGTTGGATGGTAACTGAAGTGGCGCCAAATCTATGTTATAGTTTGAGAAATTCGACATGTCTCGATATTAACGTTACATCTTGAATTTATTTTGAGATAACACTATGGCCTTATCCGTATTACGTAGCATCCAACGAAAAGCTGAAACGTCTTGTGAGCTCGACAAAATATCGGTCAGTGTATTTATCGTTTAAGACTATACCTTCAAAAAGCAATTTCCGTTAATCTTACAGTTTTCTTCCCAGCATATGTTTCAGATGCCTCAAAAATGTTCTTTGGTCCTGAAACGCTTTTTCGCAGCACACGCATATGTAAGAATAATACTCACTTGTATGCCACACTCTTAAATGGTGTAAAAGGTTTCTCCTAAACAAAAAATAGTAACCGCATTTGGAGCATTGAAACATAAGATTTTCGACACCTTCTTGATCCATACCTGTCGACTTTAAACTTACAACTTCAACACACTACGCAATCCAAATATATAACTTAGTTACGTTCAGTGCCACGCGACCTCTAATAAACGTGTCTGACACCATTCACCTACCTCCGGGGGTGGGGGGCGGGGCACTCCCTTACCTCCGTGGAGGTGTTGAAACTTGAAAACTAGCTGCTGCTGGATATCAAATTTTGAAACATGAAATAATAAAACAAATATAGGTGATATTACATTGAACTTAAACGTGCAAGAAAGATAACTATTTTACGTGAAATAATATATTCACGATTAAACCCTGTAACTTTAGCTAGTGCAAGGTAATAAAGATACCTTGTACACTTCAATTTCGGATCATCTAATTTTTCGGGTCAGTTATTCTTAGTGTTGCTTTTTCCTTGTTGTCAAAATAAATACTAAAATTGACTTGTACACGAATATTATATTACCGTACTAATACGGTCGAATCTATTCGGCTCTATACAGAACGATTTACATAATATGTGTACCACCGACCTTAAGCGATTTAGTTTTACAGTTGTATGACAGTTTAAACGCATAAATTTAGCCTCATTGAGTAGTTTTACTGAAACTTCGATATTTGTCGAATTTAGATAAGGTTCCCTCCAAGATTTAAAATTATACCTAAAATTAAGACAGTTTTCTATTGTAAATGTACACAGTATACTATAAAAAATATTACTAAGAAGTTGATAATGACTAACAATTTGATTATTCTAACTGAAGACTGTAATTGAGATTAATCGTATTGTAACTCGAGTGCACGTAAGTTTCAAATATATTAATTTAATCACTATCGAAACACCTATAGTGATTTAAACAACAACGTCAGCTACTTCAGTAACTCATTTACAGCGGTATGGACTGTAGACATTTCACATTCTGGGTATTACATAATAAAAAGTGTCTTAACTTGACAAGTTATTGCCACGTCCAAATTCATTTTTTTTCTCCTTTTGAGAGACAGCTTCCTACTTTTGTGTAAAATGAGCAAAAATGTTTCACATATTACAATTTTAATCTTAAAAACTTGATATGTTTAAAAAGCAACAGTCTTCTTAAAAAAGAAAATGTAACAGATGAGACAAGTCAAATGCTGATGCCTGGCATCAAGACGAGGCAAATTCAATAAACACCAAAAACTGGTGCAAAGTAAGTTAATGCATGTATAGGCAATGTATGGAACTATTCACCCTACAATCAGCAATCGAGTGAATATACAAAAATGTATTGTAAGCTAACTAATTGTACTGTGAGCTATACATTGAAAAGTGATTCTTTATCTTACTATTGTAGGCGATTTTCATTCATTTGAGATTATATGTGGCAAGAACTATCCACTACTTCACTTACATTCCATTTCGACCGAAGCTGGTGTACAATAAAAATGTTCACTACTTTCTAAACGAGGGCAAATAACTATTGACTGCTTCGCTTACATAAACATTTGCTAAAGCCGTCCTAAATATAGCGGACCGATGAGGCGGTCCGCAATGAAACCCTCACTGATAGACATCACATACAACTCTTCGACACAAAAGCAGTCAATGTTTACAAAAGAGGCCAATTTCTTTTGGTTAATCCTTAGCTTCGGTTTTAAAGTCCCATGAACACAATAACGAGTAGCTCTTATTTTACCAAGAAAGATGTCTTACTGACAGAAATGAGCTTTATTTGTACAAAAGTCATCACTTATTTTGCTTTTTGAATAGATTAGTACATGTTAGAAATACAGCGCAGTATTTTTTTCAATGGTATTGCAAAAAATAAGAAAGGTCGATTCCAATTTCCGTATTAAGCTCGTTTTTGACCGGAAGTATGTATAGTAGAGCTTTATTGTTGGTACTGGTTACCCATATGACCAACGCTCCAAGTTGATGACCGGAAGTTTGGAACTCTTTAACTGCCAATGAAATGACAAGTAGAATGTATAACAATTATGAAATGAGAAATTTACGCTGTAAGGCACCTTCTAATTGGATAATACAGAATGAAAATAGACAATAAAATACTCTTGCGTTTTCAGTCTTTCTTGAATGGGTTAATAATTTTAGTACGTAAATACTTCATATCTATCAATATGATATGTTGTTACCTCAAAATTAATGTTAATTATGCGTGTAGAGTATATATACTATTCTCGGCCAGTGAATAACGGTCAATAATTCGAGTAGCATATTTTTCAGAAATACAAGGATTAAGTATGTTTTCCTGATACACATGTCGCGATAGATATTTATTTACTTTTGGGCACAATTTGACAGTGGCCGGTTAGCTCAGTCTTTAACAACTTTGCAAGGGAAGGTACATGGGTTCGAATTAAGGTTATTTTTTTCTCACCATGTGACATTCGGCGCCTTCCGACTGAATAAAATTAAGTTTTACTATAAAAATCTAGCTAAAAATCGCTTTTATATACTAAAAATTGCACGACTATCTTTTTTAAAGGTAGTTCTTGTTAATCTAATGTTTATTCAAAAGACATTGCATTTATTAATACCATTGGGAGTGAGTCTCGAGAGGGATTGATCTTAGTTTTAAGAACATATCTCTTTAATCGAGCCTCGAGGATAAATGAATGAGAACAAAACATCCAAAATGCATATCAATAACAATAATTAACACATCTTTACATTAATTTATATGAAGTGGAATATCTTTTTGCAAAACAGTATTGAATAAAATAAATATAAATGTCTGATACTAATCGCACGAAAACAACAGAGCAATTGCGTAAACTCGATACAAGTTTGTGTGCCAAAAATCCTCGCTTTGAAACTTATGAGTTTTAAAATCTTATGCAGGCATTTTAAATTTTTTATTATGACCGCATTGCACCACGTGTTCATGGTATAAGAACATTTCGCTGCTTGTGAATAGTTATGCCTTAAAATGTATAGTCAAGAAAAAGAACATTTATTCAGTTTTGCAATAGTATATAAATACCATAAACAAATATCATGCCATCACATGTAGGTTTGACGCTGACGAAGGGTGTATATCAAGCTGCTCCTGTCATCTTTGCAATGACGGAGCTAGAATAAAAAGTCAGGCATTTAAACATTTGCTTAAGAAAGTTTCAAGACATCAAACTCAGGTGTATCGGCCATATTGGTCAAATCATACAAATACCTACCTCATTCCACTACCTCATGTTCACTCCTCTCCCTCGTTTCCACTCCTCGTCCTTCGATTTGACTCCTCTAGCTCAGTTTCCTTATTTCGATTTTGACAGAGGCGATATACACATCGTCTTATGTTCATAGAACCAGTCAACAAGTTGACAATGTTTGCTTCTTAACGTATCATTCTTTCCTCTATCGCGATTGGTTGAAAATAGACTCTTTTAAAACAATGTACATTTTTCAATCCGCACATCATTCAAGGGGATCACTCTTGCGATAATAAACCCCCAATTTTTGTAACCGTTACTTCCCCATACATCGTTCATGCGCAAACATATCGTAATAAGTAAGAATATTAGTATGGGAAGAATTTGTTGGACTTTTTTGTTTAAGTTTATTAATTTCACTCTGCATCATTGTCACACTCTGTTGTAGTGTCTGCATCTGAATTTAAAGATAAAAAATATCATAGTATGAAGTCAGTTGGTTTTAATTTTTTTAAATACAGAAACAACCTTTCATCGATGTAATTTAAAAGTTTTGTAACTGTCTTGATATATTTTACAATTAAAACATTAATTAAATAGTTAATTGTATGTAAGATAAACTGCTAAACATACCTGTAATTCCAATCGTCGATTTCTTTCGACAATTGCTCGATTATTATTTCTTTCCTCAGTCAAAATATTAACTAGTTGTTTCACAGCCATTTTTATTCAATTTATTAAATATCAACACTTCTGATTTAGACAAAATGAAAACTGAAAATACCGGTTTCGGTCATATATGAACATTTTTGTTTTGGGCGGTGGCGATGATCATATGTCCTTCAAACAGGATTACTGTTTCATTTAAATACTTAAACACCAGGACGTTAAATTAGCATGATATAATTGGTTTCCGAGGTTATTGACATTGATATTTTATAACTTTCGTTATAACCCGAACAGCCTGCTGCTGTCTCTCAGCGTGAATAATTTATACTCTCTTCAAATGTATTCAAATGTATCGTTTTAAATATATATTATAAATTAGTTTTTCAGAGGTTATTGACATTCATGTTTCTTTTTTTTATCGCGATTGGTGGAAACACTTTTTAAAACAATAAGCGTGCCTCCATACAGGGGCATCACTCTTGCGGTGATAGAAACCAGTTTCTGTAGCAGTTACTTCCCCTACATCGTTCATGCGCAAACATATCGTAATAAGCAAAAGTATCAGTATGGGAAAATTTCGGGTATGGGCAAATTTCGGTGGGGGTGGGGGAGAGGGGCACCCCCAAGTTTATACTACTAGCATTTGAAATGTCATCCAGGAAGTTGGAGTTGTTGCACCAATTCACCCTGTATTATTTCACGTAGCATTTTAAAAATAACACCTGTAAAGACATACTACAAGGTCTTGTAATATATCACTTTCGGCGCGGTTATGTCTCGCATCTTTCTCTTTCTTTAAGTTTGTACAAGCATTTGTGTTAAAAGACAGTTTCAGAATTTCATTTTTGTATACTTTAGGCAAAGCAATTACTAGTTGCTACAACTGGTCACACTATGAAGCACATAAAGAAACACATGATCTTCCTTGGTAAACTCCCGCCATTCCCCATGCCCCCCTCCCCCCACCCTCTTCTAGCCAAACGTTGACAT
>JAFMSR010000001.1:42623587-42644428 GCA_022818135.1 Saxidomus purpurata | reverse complement strand
CATGGAATCCTACCTTAGGTTTGCAAATGGAGCCCCTTGGGCCAAGGTCAATGTCACTGTGATCAAAAAATGTTTTGCGGGCAAATACTTAACTTTTGATAAAGCTGTGGCAATGAAAATTGGTCTGTAGGTTGCTTTCATGGATATCTTCATGGGTATTGCATTCGGGGCACCTTCGAACAAGGGCAAATCACTGTGACTAAAATAGAAACAAGAGCTGTTCATAAAACACGTATACCCCCCTTCATGCAAAAGTTGTTCTATGCACTGAACAGTTTTTAAAGTAAAGGGCACTGTTAAATTCGTGAAAACGTTGTCTGTAGAAATTGTAGAATTAAAATAAAATCTCAAAAGAAAAAAAAAAACTGTCATCTAAATAGAACAACATTAGAATTTAACATTGACTTTGACCCTAGTGAAAAAAATCAATTGACTGTTTCAGGTGTGTTCTCGGGCAAAGACATTTGGTTAAAACAATTTAAAAGTTGGAAAATAAAATCGAAAACAATATCAATTGTTAATAAGTGCAGTTCCGGGTCACCGTGACCTTGAAGTTTGACGTACTGACCTCAAGATCAATAGGGATCATATGCTGGAAATGACAAACCTTCACATCAAATTTGAAGACGCTAGACCTAAGCGTTTCCAAGTTATCATCCAGAAACCGTTTTACTATTCCGGGTCACTGTGACCTTGACCTTTGACATGCTGACCTCAAAAACAATATGAATCCTCTGCTGGTGATGACTAAACTCACATCAAGTTTCAAGATCCTAGGCCCAAGTGTTCTAGAGTTATCATCCGGAAACCAGTTGGTAGACAAACGGACGGCCGGCCGGACAGACATACAAACGGACATACAGACCGACATCTGCAAACCAATATACCCCACTTCTTCGAAGGAGGCATAAAAATGTTTCCAGTCAATAAGGTCTGCGTTTGTGAAACTTTGCCTCAGTGCTGATGGCATGGATACCTTCCTGGGGTAGCATTTGGAACCACAGTCGAGGTCATAGTTAATTTAAGTAAAAGTACAGTTTCTTCTCAATATTGTCAATTAGGATAGCTCTATGGAGATTAAAGTTGACTTATTTAAATAGACAGACAATAAGGGGGAGTTAGAGAAGCACTACAGTATTAATGTACATGTATAACAGATTCATTTGTTGATAGCTGACAAATTATATAATCCATGTTTTTATGTTTCCTCGAAATAAAACAGTTAAAGAGCTGAACTGGTCTTACAATTTAATCATTAACTGTAATTGAAAAAGCAAGAACATCTTGACTTTAAACAGAAAGCAATCAGTCCTTTAAAGCTGCTCGCTCTCAGACTGTGGTAAAAAGATAAAGTTGTTCAAACTGTATGAAAATAACAAATTTAATAACATATACGGTAGTAATATAAAAAGGTTCCAGTTTAAATTCCTGTAAAGTACATAATTATGTGGATTTAAAATAATACCCTACCAAATAATAAAGCGCAAACGCTTTTGAAAGTCCAATGTAAACATATAGTATAGCGGTGCCGTAAAACCAGCATTTTCAATCGATTTTTGCAAATTCCTACCTAGAGTTTTACTTCTATTGTTGATTCCAGCCTTTAGTTTTATATTTATGTATTAGTATGAAATTTTTGAAAATTTTACTTTTTTCAGGTAACTGGGAGCGAGCAGCTTTAAACTATTAATGGTTTTACATGAATCTTGACAAGTACTGTTAATTAATACAATATATATTGACGGGTTCTGCAAAAACAATAGCCAGTTCCTTTGAACATCTTGTTAATCAGATTTAAATAACCTACTTTTCATTGAGAGTCAGTCAATCATTCACTAATTCCCTGTTGCTATAAAACAAGCTATAAAACAAAAAAACATATTAATTTGCATTTCTAAAAGTCTAATTTGAAATAAGGATTTCTATAAACACAACTCAATTCTGACAAGAAACAATTTGATTGTAATCTCTGAATGTGTGGACTGTCAAACGTGAAACTGAAAGACAAAAAGGCAAGGATTAATTTTTAGGGCAGAAAAAGTCTCAACAATCAATCAATTAATTTTGAGAAAAGAATTGCTTCAACTTGTAATGACAAAAATGACAGGTACTCTAACTAAAGGTGTGTCATATAGAGGCAAACAATGAGTAACATCTGTCATTCCTTGAGAAATTTTAGCTCATCTGGCACAAAGTCCATTGTAGCATTGCCTAGTGGACCTCTACAAAGATTGTTCAAATTATGACCGCCGGGTCGAAAATGACCCCGCCCGGGGGTCATTTGATTTTACATATGTTTATATAGGAAAAACTTTCAAAATCTTCTTCTCTGAAACCACAATGCTTAGAGCTTAGAGCTCGTGTACTTAGCATGTATTATTGTCTAGTAGACTTCTTTCAAGAATGTTCAAATCATGACCCCCGGATCAAAACTGACCAGGGTTTAGATATTTGGACCTGTACGAAGAGTGTTCAATTCAGGACTCTCCAGTCAAAATTGTCCCTTCCTGCTATTGTTGTCAACTTGACCTTGTTTTATAGCTAATGGTAGTGAGCCGAGCGATATAGGGCCATATTAGCCCTCTTGTTTAAAGAACAAATCATGACCCTTGTTTAACTTAGAGGTGTTGGTGGTTTGCAGCTATATATAAAATTAACTCCTTGTGTAGTACTTTTTCTCAATATTGCTTACAGACTTATCATACATTGAGAATTTTTTCTCACTGAAGAATTATGCTTTAGTATATTAATTTTGTTACATGATTTTATATAAAAATCTGTTTTTCGTGGAATTTCTGTCTTGTTTTAGGTTTATTTTCTAAGATATTGTTGATACTGTCATTTTAGATAAAGACACAGCTGGAGATACTATATGAGAGAAAACCAAAAGTTCAAGTGGAAAGAGTAAGTGCTATTTCATACTACAGTATGTTCAATTTTATTTGAAAATACTTTCCTATATCTGTTTTAAGCATATAAACTATTTTGCATGACACAGTGCATTTAAGAAATAATATATGGCTTTATGGAGTGCTTTATCGAAATTGAAGCATTCCCCAAGGCGAAGCCCGACTAAATTATAACACAGGCACACAACCGACAGGGAATGCTTCAATTTCGATGAAGCACTCCAAGCCAAAGATTATTGAGATTCTTATAAGCCGAATTGATGAAAACTATCGTAACTACATGTACTACGGACCTTTTTCATTTCGACAGTAATGTGTAAAATAGCATAAATAGAGTCTGTTGGAATGCACTCCCCTTTTTCGGGCCACAATTCAATATATCATAAATAGCTATATAAAATACAAACTTATTTTAGTTTAATCATCTAATACATAAAATATATATAGTTCTTGACTGTGACAGTATGCAGAAGACGTCAAATTCAGAACCAAACAAAGCAAACATTCGATTTAAATGCGTACCGCTAAACTGAACTTTACAACGTTTTAACGTGGAGTAATGACGATAGTTTGATGATGTAAACGTTTTCAATCTTTGTTTTGTGTCTCGGAATCAAAACACTGGATGACTGTTAATCCTGAATTTCCTTGGCCTTTTTAAAGGAAAACAAAGTAAAATGTATTCTTAGACTAAGGCTTAACTGTCGCAATACAAAATAACACTAACACTATGGTTCTTAATCTTAACTATTCCATGCGTCTAATGTATTTAGACAAATATTACTTCTATTTCTATATTCTGCGTGAGAGTAAATTAGAAAAGAGCTACTTCAATGTTCGAAACTCTGCCTATTTGTCCGAGTGCTTTAATCATATTTCAGCATTTTAATTGACTATAGAAATATAACATAGGCATATTAGAATTATGTTTAAGGTTGTTTCTATGCACATGTCTTAAATTTATCGCAACATGAAATCAGCGTGTTTGATGAGACTTTTTCAATTTCCTTTATCTGAAAGTAAGGTCTTTGTAGTACAGCAGTTATGCCATTTGCTTCGAGCAACATTAGGCATTTCCTGAGACTCCTTAAAGTACTTAACGCCAAATGTGCCTCATTGCAGCCAGCTGTAAATGGGTAACTGGGTTTTAGGTGTTGTCGTGAGAGACATCAACATACTAGATATGTTCTCGGCTAAATAATCGTATTTGCAGTATAAAACTAAGTATAAACACAATACATTTTAGTAAGATTAATTAAAATGGTACACACTATCCAATGATAGTTATTGCTTTTGTAGAGTATACAGACGAATGAAAGTGATGGAAAACTGTCTGAATTGGAAAAAGGAGGTATATTAAAGAATTTATTGATATTTGACAAATAACCAGGCTTCAGCAGAAAATATTTATGATTTTAACATATTTCTATATCCAACTGAAAATACTTAAAACGGATAAAGTTTACAGAACTACAGTTTTACAGATTTTGATTTAAACGATGGTTTATTAGTTTCTTTTACAAACTTTACACTAAACTTGCTTTATGTATACAAAATATAAAAGATGCATTTAAAATATATAAACATACAAAACTTCAGAAAAAGGTTTAAATGTTGATTAAATGGTGGTCCCTTTGAATATTTGAAACATAAACTTAAGTTTTACGAATGCATATTTAGTTCAACCTTTGCTGACAGTGCTGGTCTGTAAATAAATAAATAAACTTCTTGTAATGATATATTTTAAAAGCAGTAAATATTATATTTTCATTTCGACAGATCTTCAGAAATACCTAATTGAACAGTATCGTAGCGGTTATTTGACGACTGACCTTTCTCCCCTGAAGCCAGAAGAAGAAGTCGATGTAGAAAAGCTTTTTGTACCGATGATGTTTCGAAAGAAAGTTGGCACTGGCAAAACAGAAGACGTGAAATCATTGAAATCGATCTTTTTCTGTGGTGATGATCTCGCAAGTAACATTTACATAACCGGTGATGCTGGAATGGGTAAGACAACACTTTGCAAGAAACTGATAGCCGACTGGTGTAAAGCGCATACAATGTCAAGAGACTCTTCATTTTCAAATACAGAATCTGAATCGGAAACATCAGACTCTGATGATACAGAACATAATGCAGGCACACAGAAAAATGAAGATTCCAAGGGTTTTGACATTGAAACGAATGAAACATTTGATTGTCCCTATTTAGAAAATTTAGCTGACTTTGACGAAGAAGAAAATGAGTTCCTCTCAGATGATTCAAGCGATAATGATGAAATATCTCCAAAATTGGACACTACAGCTTCAATTGATTCAGCAGATACATGTATGCTAAATGTGATGAAAAGGTTTGAGTTCCTCTTTTTTGTTTCCCTGCGAGACACCTATCAAGAGAGGGATATTGAAGACATGGTTACCAGCCAACTTTTGAGAGAAGAGCGCTTTAAAGAACAACTCAAATCGCTTGTAAGGACGGAACCTCAGAAGTGTCTGTTCATTCTTGACGGTTTAGACGAGTGGGTTCCCCCTAGTCCTTTACCTACGCAACCTACTGTAACAAGAGGTCTCCCACTAAGCTACGGGGGCGGAAATATCATTAAGCTTTTCACAAGTCGTCCATGGAAAATAGAAAAATTAAGGCCAAAGTTAAAAAGCAGAGATATAGAAATAACTTTATTAGGGATTAAGTCTACGAGCTCTGAACAACTTGCTAGATTTATATTTGATCAAATCACAGTTGACAAAGACCAGGTTGACACAAATACGGTAATGTTTTTACAACAGGTTAACATGAAGCAAATGACAAGTCTTATTTCAGTACCGTTATTACTGAAGTTGCTTGTGTGTCACTGGGAAAGAAACAATGAACTGGAGGAAACACAAACTGCCATTTATAGCGCTTTTTTAAGTAGTTTATGTTATGTTGGATTTGGCAGAAATGAATGCGATGATACATTTAACGATTTAGTAGATAGTAGAAATAAGATTGATTTGCCAGAATGTTTGGAGAAATATTTAGATTGCCGCCGACTATCTGCTGTATTGTTTTCCCTAGGAAAGCTGGCCTTTGAATCTTTATTTAGCGAAAACTCGTCTCTCGTCTTCAATAGAGATGATCTATTTTGTTATGGAATGTTAGAAACAGAATGTGAATTATGTTTTAAAATTGGGTTGTTGTCAAGGAAAACGGTTTCAGCCAATTTGAAGTTATCCCGATCAGGACTAATTTACTTTATTCATAAAACTTTCCAGGAATATTTTGCGGCATTATTTATCACCATGAACTTTAAGGATGATGAACACATGAAGGAAGTGGTAAGTAGAACATGCGTTTCCACTAAGAATGTTGAAGAAAGGTCAAAAATATTTGACTTTGTCAAAGAAATGAATCCGTCAGTAATGTATGCAATCACTCAGCATGTGATAATAACTGAACCAGATTTCAGTATATTCGTAAACCATGATGAACTTAAGGTAAATGTTAAAATGAAGGACAGCAACAAAAATGTTATGAACTGTTATATGACTAATAGTTTACGTAGTATTACCATAAGTTCTTCCAATTTTGGAAAATATGTGCCGCACTTTCCTACTGAAATGACAAAACTGGACGAGGTTGTATTAGATGCCGTAGGAATGACACCATTGGCTTTAAAAAACATGATCGAAAGTATACCAGATAGTAAGGAAGGTGTGTCACTGAAACTGTGTAACATATCTTTGGACAGTGTAGATACAAAGCATATGGTACAAATTCACTGCAGAAATCTTAGAATGCTTGAGATTAGTTTCATGAACATTTCAGCCTTAAAGTTTCATTTCTCCAGACAGACGAAGTCCCTTAGGAATGTTGTGCTTCGTATGATCACTGCAACAGAAGAATCGTTAGAGGAAATTTTGAGAAGCCTCATGCAAACATCTCAGGAAGTATCTCTGACATTTGACAGTATTTCTTAAAGGAAATCAATGATTTCAAACATGACAACCAGAAGCAAACTTATGAAACTTTTCAACGCGCTATCAAAACCTGGATTCATAGGTAGGGACATAAGTTTTTTAAATCTATGGTTCAAGAACATGTCTTTAAATAAAGTCATATGTTCTGTGTTGAAAGGCAGCAGCATGTTTTTGAATGAATTGTTAAGTTACGAGGAATACAGCGTATTTTGGGAAGAATTCAGATTAGATTTCGACGACACGTATATTGAAATTAGTAATACGGATATAGGTGACAGAATAATTCGGATTGAAAATAATAAAATACTTGGGACCAAGCACGAAATACGTACATTACAATTCAGGCATGTACAAATGACAGATAAAACCTTTTGCGCATTATTTCAGTCCATAGCTATACAATTTGACGTAAATATATACACTGGTCCTGACCCAAAACCATATGACTCGAGAAACTTAAATTCAAATACAGTAAGATTGAATTTTCAAAATCTATTCCTAGCTTTTTCATCAAATTCAGAGAGGAAAGTAATGCTACAAAATGTAAAGAGTTTAGCTCTTGCACGCGTCAACCTACACGATACATTGATTACCTTTACCACATATGAGTGCCCTAGGTCTTTGTCATTGTCGGATGTTACAATGACAGAAGATTCGCTGTGTACAATGTTTAGGCGATTAAACAATGCAATGTTTGGTATCTCAGTTGTGATCGACAATATTGTATTGACATTTACCTCAAATTCAAAGAGATACTTCTGGTGCAACTACAAATATGTAACGGTAGCACGAACAAATCTGAACAAACTAGTAATGATTATTTATGGCAAACCACATCTTTCTTATCGAGCTCCAAAGTTCATGCTTGTGCCAAGAAGAATAGAATTGAGTGATTTAGTGATGACAGAAAATGCTTTTTGCGCAATAGTAGAAAGTGCACACGGGTTTGATGTTACATTGATTGTTCGTAGCATTACATTGACTGACAAGTGTAATCAAAACAGGTATGTAAAAGTGGCAACTGGAGTAGTAGTAATTAACATTAAACATACAGATTTAAACAGTATATCCTTTAAAGCTTCTTTCTCTTTATTTCGGCGTTTGTCTTTGGAAGATGTTACTATGACGAGAAAAGCATTCGATGCAACGACGAATACTTTACCGCGACATTTAACGGTTGAATCATTAAGCGTCGACAATACGTTAGGCGACGATGGAACTATTGTTCACATAAAGGAAATGGAATATGGATAGATGTGAAAAATGCAATATGGATTCCATGTAAGCTCCAATGAAAACTGAAATCCAAAGACACGAGCTTCAGATTGATATCACATACTTAGGTAGAATATCAGCAATATCGCTTTCAAGTGAATGGCAGTTTTATAGTATTTAAAATATTCATATGAAAGTGGAATCACATACTGAATATTGTACATGAAACATATCGTTTACATTTTTTATCTGTAAGGATGTTTTGGCAATTTTGTCCGTGAAGCTTCCAGTTATTGTCTGGAATACACTTCATGCAGTTTGTCATTTGTATTTCAACTCTTCTTTTAAAATGAATGTTCTTTGTTACCACTTGCTACCACTTCAAAATAAATAACTCAATAAATAAATGTAAATATAAAAACTTGTTACATGAATGACATAGTAATAATAAATAGAAAGTATTGTCGTTAATACATTTAAATGTATGATAAATACGACTGTTCATATAACAATTACTATTACAGTACAGAATATTTAGGATAATGAGACAGTGACATAATAGAAACATGTGCCAACAAAATTTGACAACCACTGCATAATTAGGTAGAACATGCAGTAGAACGTTTAATTGTTTATAATAGCCAATATATTAATGCAATATAGTGGACTCTTCTGCTGCGTCACTGTGAAATTATCCTAAATGTACTGTAGTGCTCTATATTGGGAAAAACACCCGATTATTTCATTCAAATTAAAACAAGACATCTGGGCGAAACAATAAGATAAGATAATAATGATTACTTGTTTCGGATATCAATTATCATTTCTTAAGCAATGTAATCATGTTAAGATGTTAACTATTAATTATGCGTCAGTTGTCCACTTACGTTCCTGCAATTGAAATGTCAGTGAATTTTCAATATGGCAAAACAAAAACATATGCGCTTTTCCGGTTTCCTTACTAAAATAATACAGACTGGTCGGTCGGCAGCGTTTACTTTTCATTTTGCATTTTCACCTCTAGAAACACTTGAAAATTGGTATTTTTGATCAGTTTCTTATAAAAACGTTTGAGGTCTCCAGTGAAGTGTTACGGTCGGTCGGGAGACTCAATACACATATGTGTTGGCCTGATATGGTATGTTACCTTGTGTTTATGCAGCAACTTTGCTTTACTTGAAAAATCATTTTGTTTTGTTTATTCATCACTCTGACCCCTAATATCTCTCATGTTAAGGGTAAATTAAAAGGAATACTTTGTTTTGAACTCTTTAAATGATATAGTGCGACACAACCCGAAATAAATATACATCTTAAAGAATGTTTTACATTTTAAGTTAGAGGTTGCCTTTTGGATAAATAGTATTTAGTTCCTGAAAAGTGGATACATGTATTTGTTACAGTTATATTACCCTTCAAAATGGTCAAGTAGGATGCTTGAAATACCGTAAATGCTTCACAATCATGTAACGAATAACTGATACTGAATTGTTTCTCGCATTAGAAATTAGAAATGAAACTTACAAGACTAGTGGATTATCAATGTACGAATAGGATAGTCATACACACTTTTAATATTCTTGCATACCAGATCGGGATATCTCCAGTTTCTACCAGTGCTGGAAAATCTCATTTTACCCCTCGCCCCCACCCACATTCGATGTGAATTACTTGTGACGTAACGTTATACACACTGTGACGTCACTTTCCCAAAGACAGCATCTGAATAACATTCGTTTTCATATTAAAATGCATCATTTAGATAAGTTTGTATTTAAATATCTATTTTAAAGTGCAGGACGATATGCAAGAATAAAGTTGAATATTATTAGTTTCTACCATGAGATACTTGGTTCGGATGGAAATATCCGTCAATTTGGGTAACTGTTTCGCGGGAACTCGGCAGAGCCTCGTTCCCGCCAAAACAGTTACCCTCAGTGACGGATATTTCCATCTGAACCGCGTGCTCATGTAAGAAAATAATAATACAGTAAAACTTCGTTAACTCGAGCATCGATAACTCGAGAACCCCGGATAACTCGAGGACTCCTGTCGGTCCCTGCAATTTTGCCTATATGTTTAACCAGAAAATACTATCGATAACTCGAGCATCGATAACTCGAGAACCCCGGATAACTCGAGGAACACCTGTGGTCACGCCAGGTAGATTTCTAACTAAATTACATCCGGCAACTCGAGGTCACTGATTATCAGATTTTTCTCACCTCCGATGGCGCATCATTATTTTGACACGTCATGTGAAAAAAGTTTTATTATTTGTTAATTGATTGTTCTCGTTAATTATCGATTAATCGCCCGTCCAGTGGCCTAAGTGTATAGAATACTTTTCGCACATTTAAATTGGCTTCTTTTATTGCATAAGAAGAAAATAAAGAAAATCATGTTTGCGAGTTTTTAATTACGAGAACGTAATGAAAAGTTTGAGTCTGGGAATGCTTTTGATACTGTGTTCCTTTATTTGTTCGTTTTGTCCTCGTGTGTTTGCTTTGTATGCTAGTGTGTTGGTAGTGTATGTGTGTGTGTGTACATTATTGTGTGCGTGTGTGTGTGTGTGTGTGTTGTGTGTGTGTGTGTGTGTGTGTGTGTGTGTGTGTGTGTTGGTGGTGTGCACTTCTGGGTGCTGTGGGGCTCGTTTTGGGGAGGCTGCGTTTTTGGTACGTGGCTTTCCCTGTTTGATATTATTTTTGTTTTTTTTGAGAGAAAATCGCAAACTGCATATTCTTTCGTTTGATTTCTATAACCTCTAAGCTAACTGAAAGAATTGTGCTTTTTCTTTGTTTCATAGCTATCTTTTGCCTTTGCATATTGCGACCTTTATTTATATTTTGATACATTTGTTGAGCGATTAAATGATATTAACTGTCATGTGTTTCTTTATTTAACTCTGTCTCGGATGACATTTACAAAAAACGTATTGAAACATGTTTATAATGCGTTTCTTGAAAATGCCACATGTGATGTGTTATACCGATTCACCGGTGCTGTGCCTATACGACAACGGGTGTGAGTTAATAATCACTATTCGTTATTGAGTTAATTGCAAAAAAATTAAGCTAAGGCCTAAATTGTCTAGCATATTAGTCGCTTGGCATTATTGGAAAAACAGTAGGAAAAACCCATGTGACCCGTAAATACACTGGACGAAGTAAAGTAACATTGCCCCGCCTTCTCCATTAATCAGTTGTCAAATAGTCATTACCCTCCTTGTACGTGAATGCAAACAAAAATACGGTAAAAGGATTTTATCAAATTAGTACGAAAGGTAATCAGTGCTCGTGATTTATTGTAAAAAATATATTTTGTAGATGTATTAATCCGACCTCAACATAAAGGTCCTCTAAAACCTCGTTGTTCATAAGATATATGACACCAGAAAAACTTGTAAAATGTCTATGGTTTGGATAACTCGAGAACCCCGATAACTCGAGCATTTTACTTATCCCCTTGCGACCTCGAGTTATCGAGGTTTTACTGTATTCAACTTTATTCAAAAGAAATAACGTGGTGATACAGAGTCTTTATTTAACTAATAACTTAATATGCATTATCTAAGAGTATAAATCGGTGTTAAAGTGTCTTTCTTAAAATTATCATTGCCATTTTGAAGGGTATCTAATATCACTTTAAAAATTATGAACCAGAAAGCTGATAAAAGTGCAATCATATTGTTACGTAGAATGGAAAATGTAAACATATTACACGTGAATCCATTATAATAACCGTTTTAAACAAAAAAACATATTTGTGGTTGAATTTGTGGTAGTGTTTCATAGCTTTGCCAAGTTATAAATTAAGATATTATGTAAATAAAGTTACAAAAGATATAACATGAGCCTTGTTTTCTGTAACAACCCTGGTAGCTCGCGCAACATTAGAATTCATTTTCATTAATCGTTATAAAAATACGGTCACAACCATTTTTCTGTTGTATGTATACCACGCCATAATATCAAGTCTCAGGACATAATAAGAAAATTATAGTGTTAACTGATAAGCCTATGGTTCCAAAATGACATACTTTCGGTCATGGCAGGAAGTCAGAATTAATACCTCGCCGGTTACCCGCGGCTAAACAACATACGCCGCTTGCTTGTGGGACTTTTATGAAATATAAAGACACCCACTCACAAATTTTCCACTTCGTGGCCAAAACTAGACAAAAAACAAACGTAACCAAAAAGGGAAAAATACGAATATATTATGTGCATTGCTTTCGGTTTCTTGCTTCAACTCTAGTAACGAATATAATCAAACTTTCAAATATTAAAGTGACATTATGCGCATCTTACTGCACATAGTGTATTTTGCTGACAGTTTTATATCAAATCGCTGGAGGCACTGGAGGTGTCCTTTATACAAAATGGTGACTACTTCCCATTGCATACAGATCTTAAATGGTACTGTAACATTGTGATGATTCAATACTGCAGAGCTGCATGCTAGTTTGAATATGATTGCTCCATTGATGTACTTAATGCGAACACTCGCGTTTAGTGTGGAGTACAACGATGGGATATGGCAAGTGCATATTACAAGCATGCCCATTAATATTAATATCTATTTACGTGTCATTGACCAATCAAACTGCTGGCAATTTCACGGAAGGGTAACAAATACATCAATTATGGGATTAGCTAGAGTTATGGTTCTTGGCCACTGCACTCCCCGATGGTGTGATTCAAGTATCAATTCAATCCCAATGTTCAATACTATCCAACTTAACATTCCTGACAAGGTTTTAACAGAAAGGGAGATTTTATTAAATAATTAAGTTATCTAAAGTTACAGTTCTCCATACCCTTAATGCCTTCAACCTTTGCATGAAGTATCAAATCAGGACAGCCCTAGTGGTCTGTAAATCAAACTGTCTTTAATGCTACATCATTTCTTCCTAAATTTATAAATCCTGCCCTAGCTGAGTGGCTCTTACATATATTGTACATCTTTAATGTATTTATCTTTAATATTTCCTCCAAATATGAATCATACTTAAGTTTCCTAATAATATATTAGAGCATGCATAGGACTGGCGTACACTTGTATACATTAAAAAAGTAGATGCCCACGTGCAACATGTTGAGCCGCCAGCTGTAAAAAGGGCTAAAGGACTGGTGTTCACTTGTATACATTCAAAAACTAGATGCTCACGTGCAACATGCTGAGCTGTAAAAAGGGCTAACTCCTTACCAAGTAGAGATAGGGCAAAAAACCTAAATATTGAATGTAACATGCATGTTGTACCACAGAAAAATGGTCTCAATTTTTCTCAACGGCCAGTAATAAAAAAATTAAAATATAAGCTATTTATTGTAACAACAAAGGGACGTAATTCTAAAAACAAGGGTAGCTCATGGTGGTGAACATTTGTGCCAAGTTTAATCAAAACCCCATGCATGCTCATGCATTAAATCATCGATTTGATAAAACAATGTTTTTCATATTACTAACATACATGAAAGTCTTTCCAGACACTACGGGGAACTTAGTACAGGCGAGCTCTCAACCGCGTCTTGCTCATTCATTTCGAAAACGCCATTGTTGGTATCATGTGACCTTCTTGAAATGGGCTATTTGATTGGTCGTCTGATTGATGATGCAACTTACATGTATCCATACAGCCAATCAGAATCAATGTTCTGTAGAGGTCACGTGATACCAACAATGGCGTTTTCGAAATGAATGAGTAGGACGCGGTTGAGAACTCGCCTGTACTACCGTAGTGTCTGGAAAGATTTTCATGCATGTTAGTAATATGAAAAACATTGTTTTATCAAATCGATGATTCTATTTGCTTCATAATATCCTAATGTAACAGAACAGGGGGGCTGAACACGGTCCGTTTGAACGGACGAACCTGTGTCTTACTTCCAGAAATTGTCAACTTTCAGGAAGTTTACAGATGGCTAACGAACGTAATGCTCGCTGACACATGTTATGGTTAAACTTATTGGATAGAATAATGTTTCTGCGTTTTAACAAGACCAAGTTTAAGCCGATATGTCAATCATTAGTAGAGAAAAATTAGTCGATAGCAGACCGGGGTGTTTCTTGTGAATCATCGAGTTTTATCCCTTGTATATTATATAAGTAATAGAAGGTGGGTGGGGTATGGTTCGACCCCCTGTGAACTAAACATATAAATATAAATGATTTTGTCCAAGCGTGGCTTAAGACGTTAAGTCCAGATGGCTTTTCAATAAACATCTCGAAACAGTCGATAATCATTGCACATTTGTTGCCAAAGTATTTGTGAAATTCCATTGGCATAGTTTTTCGGAATGTTTCATGCTCTGGTCATCTAATGAGTTTCCGCATTCTCTTATACATCTGCAATAGTTGCAGTGAACAGTCTTGATGAAGTTGCATGGCTGTGTTGTATCAAATTCATCTGCTAAAGACCAAATTAGACAGGTTAAGTCTTAGTTTCAGAAGAGTCAATGTCATAAGTTTGAACTTGTTAATAGCTAGTCTGTTTAGTAAATATAATAATATGGTTCAAGAAGCTGATAAAGCAACATCAGCATTGAAAATGCTGGGAGACCAGTAAGGTGCTTCAATTTGTCATTATTGTCCCTGAAATAGTCAATATCAAATCTCGTCTCCAGTTTCAGCACTTCAGTTTTCAGCTCAGACGTTTCGGTCCTTAAATTCTGTAAAATTGCATGCATATCATCCATTAAATCACCATCAATGTCCACCTGCGAAGTCGTGCCAGTTTCTTCAGAGTCCAAGATGAGTACCAACGGCGTTTCCTCTTCTGTAAGCATCGGCTGACAAGTACAGCTTAAGCTTACTGACGGGACCCAGTCTGGATTCAGTCTATCATACAAGTATGCCTTTTGACAGAATTAAGAAAAATGATAAGTAAAGAAACAGTTAACTTTATAATGTATTCAGGCATGGCCAGGGTGTTTAGTAGAACCGAGCTCCCAGGTTTTGACCCGTGAAATTTTTGAAATACCTGTATTTGCCCCGCAATAAAAACGCGCAACGAGTCATATTTGACCCGTATGAATTTTCATTCATGCGTCGATTAAGTAGCGTACGTGTCAATCAACTTGTTAATTCCAAACACTCAGGCCGCATCAACCATTGACGCGACAGAAAGTGAGAAACGGAGGAGCTTGTATTTTAATCTACTCGCTTTCAGAAAATCGCGGACATGCAAGGAAAATATGTGACAAACGGGAAACACTGACATTTGAGCCTGGGAAAGGGGTCAGCTGCTAGACCTAGATAATTTATGAATCTTTCGAAAATACAACAGTAAAGCTGAACTGAAAAATATGATGTGCAAACCTAGAGTACTAAGGGTCGAAACTCTATGACCCATGGTTCGATGTTTAAAGATCTCACATTGACTCTTGAAAATTTAATTTTGACCCTTGAACATTTAGGCTGAAGAGTCAATGACCCTTGAGTTTCACAGCCTACCGGACACCCTGATGGCCATAATAGTCGGTTAATTGATCGGCCAAAATGAAAGCGAAATAGAGCAATTGACTGTACGACAGTTTATATTTTAGGCTATAACGTTATGAAATAAAACAAAAACTTGTTTATATGCAGTGGTTATGTTGCCATGGCTATGCCAGTGATGCTAATGTATAGTTTTCATTATAAAGTCCGATATGAAAGTGTGAATTTTGACTGAATCGGCAAAAACTAATTTAATTTGTAAGCTTTCCCTACTTGCTATTCCTGACGAAAGTGTCCCTATTTTTTGTTTAATTAGCGCCGAAATTCATTATTTTCACATAGTGCTTAGTATATTTTGTTGCTGTACAAAGAGGAAAAAAATACAGTAAAGTTCTCCGCATTTTTAAGATGATCGTGTATGTTTACGTGATCCCGAAGAAATCATATTAGGGGACGTACCGCATCTCTAATGCATCTTGTTAGAGTTTTTCAGACTCCACTTTTTGCCACAAAATATTTTTTTATATAAATACAATCATGATATTAATTTGTAAACTATACACTTTGTTAAAAAAGATCTAGGCTTTATTCGGGTAATTTCTCTATTCCATTTCTCGGATTTCAGTAAAAAAGTATTCAATGAAACATGCATGTGACAAATCTGTGAAGCGTACATCTATTTATGAATAGTGTCAAATTAAACTTTAAAAACCATTTGATTTGAAGCAAATTTTACTTCGGCATGTCTCCTATGCTGTGTTAAAAAACCATGAAAACCCTATAGCTATATAATACATATGCTATATGTTTTCACAGCGCCTTACGATGACGTGAGACACAAATGACACGTTGCCATAGAGATCTAGTAAGGTATCTTGTCCCTAGGGCATAAAGCACGGTATACATGATATAACTTGGATTTAATTAATCCATGTAACATCCTGTTTATACCAATTGGTCACACATAATAGATGAGAACTTTACCGACCACTTTGGTTGAATTACATTACTTGGATTTAATCAATCCATGTAACATCCTGATTATACCAATTGGTCACACATAATAGATGAGACCTTTACCGACCACTTTGGTTGAATTACATAACTTGGATTTAATTAATCCATGTAACATCCTGATTATACCAATTGGTCACACATAATAGATGAGACCTTTACCGACCACTTTGGTTGAATTACATAACTTGGATTTAATTAATCCATGTAACATCCTGATTATACCAATTGGTCACACATAATAGATGAGAACTTTACCGACCACTTTGGTTGAATTACATTACTTGGATTTAATTAATCCATGTAACATCCTGATTATACCAATTGGTCACACATAATAGATGAGACCTTTACCGACCACTTTGGTTGAATTACATAACTTGGATTTAATTAATCCATGTAACATCCTGATTATACCAATTGGTCACACATAATAGATGAGACCTTTACCGACCACTTTGGTTGAATTACATTACTTGGATTTAATCAATCCATGTAACATCCTGATTATACCAATTGGTCACACATAATAGATGAGAACTTTACCGACCACTTTGGTTGAATTACATTACTTGGATTTAATTAATCCATGTAACATCCTGATTATACCAATTGGTCACACATAATAGATGAGAACTTTACCGACCACTTTGGTTGAATTACATAACGTGGCATATGGCACATATCAAACATTGATTACCTACATGATACATTGTATTCGTTTTAAATTCTTGGTCATAATATTTTATGACCAATGACCCAGATCAGAATATTTTTTTTATTTCAGATTACTGAGTTTCTTTTATTTTAGTGGCGACAACAAATGTCTTAAACAAAAGAGATTTTAATTCGATATTTTAAAGTCTTTCCACTAAAGGTTTTCCACTAATCTGCATACTTTGTTAATCAAACAACATGGCATCAAACATATATAAAATTTTGAAATAATGAGTTATCGCAGACCTAAACTGGCGTGTGGGCATTTCAAGCAAGCAGTTGCTCAGCTAAGATAATATATAATTAATTAGACATGTTTTATCATGTATTATTAAATGTTTTAATACAACACTTATTTGGAAGTGTCATTTTCACCCGTGTCCATCGCTGTAGATGTCATGGATGTAGATTATATCAAAGCAGGGATCTTTTTTATCATTTATTTTTGAGACAAACATATCCATCATCATAGCAAACAATAAGAAATACACAAAGGTACCATTATGCATGGGAGTCATACTGGGGTCTAAGCGAGTTCACCAGGGGAGAAAACCCACTGTCGGCCGGGACTGTAAGCATAAAAAAATGCACAAAGTACTTTTAAAGTATAATAATGCTCTTGTATAATGTAAAGTGTGCTGGTTTTTTTTTAAATAAATACTAAAGGGTAAAATAGAAAGAGAATAATCAGTGACGTAAAGAAGAGAAATGAAAGGTGGAAGACGGCAAATATCACAAAGCCTGATAAAAGTTAGGTATTTGATTATGGCAACAACTAACACATATATATTATATCGGAAATAATTTATTCACTTCCCCTTCAAAACTTAAAAGAAACTTAACAAAATATAGTTTATTTTGGCGATAAATAATGTCTATACTATATCAATACACACTCGACATATGGCCGATTCAATACAGTTGACGGCCACGCTATTTTTAGTTACGCAAAATCCCGGATGTGACGTCACACTAAAACCTCCTATTATCAAAGATGATTATGATAAGAAGATATACCACAGAAAACATAACATGATATTAATAGATATGTCTGAGATATAACATACTCAATTTTATATGTACAGAAGTGACTTTGAATTTATAAATAATTTGCTTCCGGTAAAAGAGAAATTCTCCTTTGATAAGAGTTAATTAACATTCTAATTTATTTACGAATCACCCAAGGTTGACTTACCGCTAACGCAATGTGCATACGTGTTGGTGAATTCTTGACCGATTTTTGCTAACCAGGCCCACAGGTGAGTGTAGCGTACCAGGGACCCATACAGTGATTTTTAGTTCAAAATAGCCTAGTTACTATATATCAATAAGAAGGTAAACAACACAGTTCGCACATAGACCCAGTTTCAGCTTCAATTACTTCATACAGAATAGTGCATATTTATCTAAACCTATTGCATATATAGCCTACGTAATTATATTTTCCGTAAACGTTTACTTCAAGGTCCAAATGCAAACCGTTTTGTAACAGCGACTGATAGTTTCCGAAATTTTTACCATTTTTCGCCAACTCGAATAAATCTCACACATTTCGGGTGCGTCTATTTTCCAATGCGCAACCGTCACTGTGGACATACAGAAGAACGAAACAACACTGCTACTTGAGCTCAGTATTCCATAGACATGTATTAGTGATGTGTAACCTAGACTTGGTAAGACCTGGCAAATTGATGCGTTATGGAAACTAGTTTTTCCCATTATCAGTATGGCTGCATGTATATGTTTACAAAATATATCAACGAAATAAAATGAATACTGTATTAACGGATCGTATTAAAACTGGAAAACTTGTGGAAATATTTATCAAATCAATTTCTACGAGCGTCGGTTGTGTAATATTTGGATGACACAAGGCGAGATTGCTTAAAAGCTTGTTAAAAGGGAAGAATTCAGTGTTAGAAATGTGTGAGATTTATTCGGGTTGACGAAAAATGTAAAAAAAATCGGAAATTATCAGTCGCTATTTCAAAACGGTTTGCTTTTGGGCCTTGAAGTAAACTTTTACGGAAATGATAAACACTTATGCTATATATGCAATAGGTTTTAATAAATATGCATCATTCTAGATGAAGTAATTAAGGCATAAAGTGGGTCGATGTGTAGGTAGGGACATACTATGCAGCATTATTTATTACTATGAACTTAAGAGCTGATGCACACATGAAGGAAGTAATAGCTAGAACATGTGCTTCCACTCAAAATGTTGAAGAAAGGTCAAAAATATTTGACTTTGTCAAAGAAATGGACCCGTCAGTAATGTATGAAATTACTCAACATATGATAATAACTGAACCAGGTTTCAGTGTATTCGTAAACCATGATTAACTTAATGAACAACAGCAACAAAAATGTTATGAACTGTTATATGACTAATAGTTTACGTAGTATTACTATAAGTTCTTCCAGTTTAGGAAAACATGTGCCGCAATTTCCTGCTGAAATGACAAAACTGGATGAGGTAGTATTAGATGCCGTAAGAATGACACCATTGGCTTTAAAAAATATGATTGAAAGTATACCAGATAGTAGAGACGGTGTGTCACTGAAACTTTGTAACATATCTTTGGACAGTGTAGATACAAAACATTCACTGCAGAAATCTTAGAATGCTTGAGATTAGTTTCATGAACATTTCAGCCTTAAAGTTTC
Organism: Saxidomus purpurata; assembly: GCA_022818135.1. Lineage (NCBI taxonomy): Eukaryota > Metazoa > Mollusca > Bivalvia > Venerida > Veneridae > Saxidomus > Saxidomus purpurata. Next base: position 42,624,504 of record JAFMSR010000001.1, on the reverse strand, counting down.
ATTTCTCCAGACAGACGAAGTCCTTTAGGAATGTTGTGCTTCGTATGATCACTGCAACAGAAGATTCGTTAGAGGAAATTTTGAGAAGCCTCATGCAAACTTCTCAGGAAGTATCTCTGACATTTGACAGTATAGCTTTAGGGAAGTCAATGATTTCAAACATGACAACCAGAAGCAAACTTATGAAACTTTTCAACGCGTTATCAAAACCTGGATTCATAGGTAGGGACATAAGTTTTTTAAATCTAAGGTTCAAGAACATGTCTTTAAATAAAGTCATATGTTCTGTGTTGAAAGGCAACATCATGTTTTTGAAGGAATTGTTAAGTGGCGAGGAATACAACGTAATTTTGGGAAGAATTCAGATTAGATTTCGACACGTCTATGGAAATTAGTAATACGGATATAGGTGACAGAATAATTCGGATTAAAAATGATAAAATACCAAACACGGAATACGTGCATTACAATTCAGGCATGTACAAATGACAGATAAAACCTTTTGCGCTTTATTTCAGTCCAGAGCTATAATTTTTGAAATAAATATATACACCGGTCCTGACCCTGAATCAAATGACTCGAACTTTTGTCCAAATACAGTAAGATTGAATTTTGAAAATCTATTCCTACCCTTTTCATCAAATTCAGAGAGGAAAGTAATGCTACAAAATGAAAAGAGTTTAACTCTTGCAAGCTTCAACCTACACGATACATCGATTACCTTTACCACAATTAAGTACCTTAAGTCTTTGTCATTGTCGGATGTAACAATGAGAGAAGATTCTCTGTGTACGATGTTTCGGAGATTACACAGTGAAATTTTAAGTATCTCAGTTATGATCGACAATATTGTATTAACTTTTAAGTCAACTTCAGAGAGATATTTATGGTGCAACTATGACCGTGTAACGGTAGCT
>JAFMSR010000001.1:42567095-42623087 GCA_022818135.1 Saxidomus purpurata | reverse complement strand
TTAAATTAATAGCGTCTGGATCAATGAACGTTTTCAGGTGTGTTAGACGACCAAAATGGGTGAATTTCAACAACATCAGCGTACTCGCTACATTGACTGTGATATCTTTACTCACTGTGGTAGTTTTATGTTAAAAATTCTCACTGTGATACCTTTCTGTTTACAATTGTTATAGTTCTCTAAATAACATATGTAATATTATTTTACTTGTTTAAGTTTTGTTATTTCATTGAATTAAATTTGTAACACATGTCTATATCAATATTGTCAATTTCTTAATTCGTAGTTTTTCGGTATAATAAAATAAATATCACATGCACTTGAGGGTGATAGCAGATATTGTGAACCCTTGAAAAGTAATGTCAACCTCGGCTTTGCCTCAGTTGACATTAATTTTCGCCTCAGTTGACATTACTTTTCTCGGGTTCACAATATCTGCTATCACCCTCAAGTGCATGTGATAATTATACAGTACAGTTCATTTAGGATAATCTGACATTGACATAACATATACATGAGTACACAAAAATTTACAACCACTGCATAATTAGGTAGACCATGTGTACAAATAAAGTTTTAATATTTTATCAATTTTCATTTCTTAAGCAATGTAATCATGTTAAGAAGTTACAAATGTAATTTTTAATGCCTCAGATTTCAACGAATTATTAGTAAGGCCAAAGAAAACTATGTGTGTCTCAGGTCATTTTGCCAAAAACCTTAAGGTCGATCGGCTTTTTTTATTTTTTATCTTAAAATGTACATTTTTACTCAAAAAACATTTGGAAATTTGTTATTTTTTATAAAAGTGTTTGAAACAAACAGTTAAATGTTAAGGTCGGTTGAGAGACCGGAAACACATATATGTTTTGGCCTAATAATGTAAGTAAACGTGTGCTTCTGCAGCGATTTTGCAAAGTAGAAAGCCTTTATTTTAAGAGTGATCTTTTTTTGTTTATTAATCTCTCTGAGCCCAAAAATAAATGCAGCTTATTTTCGCAGAAATACAGCCCTAAACCACTTCAGATCTCTGAATCAAAGAATATTTAGCTTTTAGCTTTTCAATATAAGTTGACACAACCCGATACTTTTATAAATCTTATAGAATGTTAAATGTTTTAAACAAGAAGTAACGTATGGATGATTTGCATGTAGTTTCTGAATAGTGCTTACAATATAAAATACTGATTTGATAAAAATTATGAAAACCATATATAGTCATTGTATTTTTAAAAGCTGGTAAAAATTCAAACATATTGTTACGCAAAATCGAATGTAATCCAGACTATGTGATACTATTTTAACCTCGTGTTACTTTTTTAGTGTTGTCTTATATTTAAGAAATAATAAATGCCTCCCTGTATTTTATCGTTGAATAAAATATAGTCAGGAATTTGGATGCGTAGTAATTTAATCACGAGTGCGTAGCACGAGTGATTGAATTTTTCACATCCAAATGACTGACTGTATTTTATTCAACGATAAAATATAGGGAACAATTTATTATTTCGATTCTAACACGTTATTTTCTTTGAAAACAATCCCGAACTTTATTTAACGCGTAGTAGTACATATATACATCATTGTAACCTTAAAACGCGAGATACGATTGGACGCGTTTTATTACATACGTCACGTCGTTACGTCATTTAAGGCACGTCGTCCTTGGAAAAACGTGCTGTATTTTATCGTAAAATAAAATACAGGCTTTTCTCTATATGTTTATATAGGAAAAGCAGCAGCCTGTGTTAGAATAAAGAATAAAACAGCATTTAGAACTACAAATTTTAAAGTTTTATTGATACGACATGATATGAATTGAAAACATATCAATAAAATAAGTCAACAATATTTACAAAATGTGCTCCATGTGACGTCCAATTTGTATTATAATGACGTTGAGTCTCTTTTAAAAAAATTCAATCATGTTCATGCAGGGGGTCCTCCACTGATTTAGTCTGTTTAAATCTATTCACAAGCCGGTGTTTTAAATTTTTTTTTTTTTTTATTTTTTTTAAAATTTTTTTTTTTTTTTTAAAAAAAAAAAAAAAAAAAATTAAAAAAAAAAAAAAAAAAAAAACCCCCCCCCCTCTTTTTTCCCCCCCCCCCCCAAAAAAAAAAAAAAAAAAAAAAAAAAAAAAAAAAAAAAAAAAAAAAAAAAAAAAAAAAAAAAAAATTAAAAATAAAAAAAAAAAAAAAAAAAAAAAAAAAAAAAATATATATAAAAAAAAAAAAAAAAAAAAAAAAAAAAAAAAATTTTAATAAAAAAAAAAAAAATTAAAAATATTTTAAAAAAAAAAAAATTTTTTATTTTTTAAAAAAAAAAAAAAAAAAAAAGTAGTACATTGTATCATATATTATGGATCACCCTGTATGAATCTTTAAAACAATTTTAAATAAAAGAAAGTTTATTTACTGATGATTTTGATGTTGTGTTTGGTAGCTTTACCGAGTTAGCAATTAATATATTATGTAAATAAATTTACAAAAGATATAAAGTGATGAGCCTTTCTTTTCTGTAACGACCCTGTAAACATGGAGTTGTTCGGGCAGCAGTACTGAGTACAATTCGTTTACTTACTCTATTGAAAAGGAAGGAAATACATGTAACTATTTTCTGTTGAATAGCTTGTATGTATGCCACAAGCAATTAGAAATTATTGGACATAATGAGAAAATTACAGTGTTTCAAGCCGCTTTCTTACAAAATATTAATCTTCTTAACTGAATTAATACTCGTCGTCTTCCACTTTGTGACAACTCTCGAAATCTCACACGTTGTTAAAGTGTCATGTTGGATCCAATGTTTTAAAACATAAATTAAAATCAGGAAACACTAACTTTTTGGGAATTAATTTGGTGATGTCTTCATGAAACTTAATTACTACAGTAAGGAGACAAATATCACTTTATGGCCCTTTCAACGTCTGGTCAAGGAGGTGAAGTTGATTTAATTTAGAGTGAATCTCGACAGCGATTAATCTAAGTTCTAAGAACTTGTTTCACTTTCGAGAAAAAACAAACAATACAGAAAAATTGCATCAGAGTAACATTGAAATAAAGCTTCATAAAAATGTCACAATAACAAAGTTAACGGAAAAGTTACATTCACGGCCGCAGCTCGAATTTGCCGACTGTATATGGCATTTACACATTAATACCAATAAGTTATGAGTAATCCAGCGTCGAGCTACTTGTTGGATAATACATGTAGATAGTTTATCTCCTGTGTAGCATGCATGCAGAAAAGGAGCTAGACTAGATTCACAACACGCAATGTCCTATATAAAATACACTATCAGCCTGTTGCATTTAATCCATCAACGAACTAGACTCACGCACCTGCTATGCTTTTGCAAGTTCAAGTAATTTTGGAACATCCTGACCAAGTCGACATGCAACCCATTTCTATGGGACATTAACCTATAACTTACGAGCATGTATCACCAAAATGATAATAATTATATGTCTAAAGAATATTGCATCCACAAATATAAGTGAGTCACGCTTAATAATGTCGCGGGCTTTTGTTATTAAAGCTTTTTAAAAATATCAACGGCTTTATCGTAAGCTTTAGATGATTTAATTCCCATTCGCAATACAGAAAACATGTTCATTATCTTTTGTAAATGTTTACGTATGCATATCTTTGAACAATAATTTGAACTATTATATTAGAAAGATGGGCATGGCAAAATGTTACGTTGTTAGCTGAGATTGGTCCGAGCCGGGACAATGAACCAAATTGTACAGATCCCCGAGGTTACAAAAAGTTATTTTGTTCTTGATCAGCAGTCACGTCCGTAACATCGCACCCTTTTGTACTGGCATCTTGTATGAAAGTACTGTTTGCTGTAATTTCGTGTTCGTGGATATCTTTGGTAAGATTTTCGAGTTGATTATTTTCGACATGTCTTCGTTTTGACTTAACTGAAGACATTATGCCTAGAAGACTACCGCATAGAACAACCGTGCCTGGAAGCAAAAACGAAAGTAATTATATGTAACGTTTTAGAATAATTGATTGTTAACTTTTAAGGCAACAGAAAATTTCAATATACCATTTTATTGATTTTCATTTTTCATTACTAATGGTCTCTTTTTTGTATTCTTCTAACCTTAAAGAGCTAATACTGTGGCATCTGTATAAAGAAATTAGGCCTTTCTAAGAACATTGAATGGATTTGAGCCCTACTACCGAAAATGTCTTATTATGTGGGAAATAGTGGCAGTTTTGTACGAAAGAAAAGGTCCTAGTACTGATCTTTCCTAGGAACGATAGTTAGGTAAACTGCCCGTCTGTATACTCTTGGAACAGGCGCTAAACTCCGACAAATTAGCAAAGGCATTAACTATATATCGCTCTATTGTAAAAGCTTTGTTGTTATATTTTATGCTGTGACAAAAATGAAACCTCGTTTTCTGAGAGAGATAGAAGATATATTAGTTGTTGTTTTTTAACAAGAAGAAAATATGATTGCTTAAAATTCATATTTATAGAAGCAGGGTAGTTACTTGTTATCATGTTATTTTCAAAACTCTTAGTTATAATTTTTTCTAAGTCTATCAATATGTGTTAGATGTCTTTCTTAAAATCATTATAGACATTTAGAAGGATATGTACCTTTATCAAGAAATGTAGCTTTATTTATAGCGTTAACTGAATTCATGTTAATCAAGTTCAATGTTTTAGTTTTGGTAGATACAAACCAGAAGTCACTGTCGTCATTAAAAGGCATTTACCATGAGAAAGAGGAAATACTTACCACCAATAATGAATGTGCTGTCATAAGATCCTGTTATGCCGAACAATATACCTAAAATGTGTAAAATAGAAAATACAATGTATTAAAATAAGATAGCTAAACGACATATAGATCTATATTAGCATGATAATATTTCTGATTTTTCGAATACGGCATGTAGACAATAAGGATTCATATAATTAATCTAAAGTTTGTCTTCACCTTAGAATAGCTGCAGTGAAGTAAAATATAATTCTCAATAATTTCTGGACTATACATGGTTTATTAAACATGTAAGCCCACATTTTGACACGCACTGCTTTAAAAAGTTTTATATTGTAAGTCATAATTGTAATGGATGTCTTTTTATCAACGCCGATACGTACGTGCCTGACTTGATAAATTCAACACGAAGTGGTTATGATGAGCTATTATATAGATCGTTGGATGACCATCGTCTGTCGTCCGTCGCACGTACAGAATTGTTTGTGAACATGAAAATTTCTCATAATGTTTGTAACGACAACCTCTATTATAAGTCTGAAACTGGGTCACGTGCGTGCAGTCAGAAACTATGTCAACCGGGGAAATAATAGAAAAACCTTGTGAATACTCTACCGGCCACATTTGACCCCAATTTATCATGAACATTAGTCACATTGTTTGCATCGGTACATGTTCGAAACTGGGTCACGCAGGGTCAAAACATAGGTCACCAGATAAAATAATAAAAAAGAACCTTCTGAACCAATCATCTTCAAAATTGATAAGAATGTTTTGATGAACTTTAGGTCAAGTTCGAAACTAGGTAATAACTAAGACACTAGGCAAAATCGTATAAACCTTGTGAATATTCGAGAGGCCGCATTTGAACCCACGTTATCATGAAACTTAGTATGTCTAAATGAACCCTAAATCTACTTATCAACTAGACCACGTAGGATTAAAAACTTGGTCACCAGATAAAATAATAGAAAAACCTGTGAACAAATCAAGCACCATCTTTGACCCCTAATCATCATTAAAATATATCAATATCTTGGTATTTATTATTTCTATGCCATGTGATCAAAAACTAAGACACCACGTCAAATCTTAGAAAACTGTTAGGAACACTCAAGAGGTCATATTCTGAACCCAATCATTATTAAAATTGGTTAGAATATTTGCATTGATGTACTTAATGTGAAATAAGGAACTAGGTCACATGGGATTAAAAACTAGGTCACAAGATTAAATCGTAGAACTCCCTTGTGAACACTCTAGAAGTCATGTTTTGTACCCAATAATCATGTAAGTTAGTCATTTGTTAGTTTGATGAAATCTAGGTCAAGCTCGAAACTAGGTGACTTGCGGTAAAAAAATAAGACAAATTATAACGAGAAATTTTTGTTCAATGTAATACATGTATTATGATTATGAAACTAAACATCTTAATATTAAATGTGATGTACATATTGTAAGGTCGGTTGGGGATGACTCTCCGACCCCTCATTAAACCAGTGGACGTGTATAATAAATGAGGTTACCCTTTTGGGGCCCGAAAATTAAAAAAAATAATAAGACACCTGTTAAAATCATAGAAAAACCATTGCGAACATCTAGAGTACACATTTGACATTCAGTCATCTTGAAAATTATGTTCAAATAAGATTTGGACTGTGTGTACAGTTTTGCAAGCAGAGTACAAATTTGTCATAGGCTGACTTTGGTCATGATCTTTTGACGTACTTCTTGTCTTTTGGGACAATAGTACTCTGTGAGCGACATGGGGTTATCATTGCCCTCTTGTTACATATTGTTTCCTCTCATTACATGCCTATAAAACTTGGACATGACACCATCTAAAGTGCCAAAGCACTTGGAATGGTGTTATTGAAGAATTCAACTGTTTTGTAGCGAGTCAAATGTATAGTTAGCATGAATACCTCCTAGATATGGTCCTATGATTTGCCCTGTCCCACTAAAGAGATACGCCATTCCGTGGGCTGTTGAAAATTTCTCCACACCAACAATCATTAGCGTTATTGGACACAGAAGGGTATTGAGTCCACCTAGGTAAGCGCCTGTGATTCCTGCATAGACGTAAGCCGAACCGGGCAATCCTCCGTACAACGGTAAAAGAATGGTAACAGACCCAATAATTCCACACATCCCTATATGCAGTGTCAAACTATCCAGTCCACTTTTCTCAACCGTAAGAGCAGTAAGGATTCTTCCAGCAATTGTACATACGGAAAATGTACTCATTACTCCATTTATGTCCGCATTAACGGCCTCTGTTTTCACAACATAGTTAGGAAGGTGAACGAGGCACACTGAATACATAAAGCCCCATGTTAATGCACTTAAAAGGAAAAAGAAAAACGGCGAAATAAACAGCAAATCAGTGTTTAATATCCTTTTTAACTTTAACAACCTTTCATATAAAAATGAAGTCAGTTTTTTCTGTTCTCTATCTGAACTGACGTTTCTCTCTTTATTTTCCCTTTTGACTGCTAGTTCTAAAGACGAAGGTCTGCATATCATACCGAATACACATATCTGCAAATTTATCCCACTTAATGTGAGTAATGTCCCCTTCAAACCGTACGTTTCTAGAAGAAAAAGACAAAATGGCGAGGCAGCGAACATGCCCACTCCAGGAGGCACCGCCGCTAAGGAAAGAACAAGGCGCCTCCTTTCTTTAAAGTTGTATGCAAGCACAACGGTTGCAGGGACGAAAGACAGAGAAATACCGATTCCTGAAAAGCGAAAACTTTCTTATATTTCGATAGTTATTGCCAAAAATTGTGTTTTACGAATATAATCTGCATCCTAGAAATGTGTATATAAAAATTTGCATGCATTTGTATATCGTATGTTTAATTATCCAAAAACCAACCGAAATTGTCAAAAGACAAATCAGATATTAGAACTATACCTCCAACTTTGCTTTCGTTTTAAACCTTGGCCAATTATTTCAAAATAACCAAATAAATTAAAGATTCTGTAATTCGTAATGTTGTATAAGGTGTATAATTGTGTCACTCTTTATGGTTCAAAGTAAATTCCTGAACATTTCTGCATTTTTTTAATTATATAATTTGAAAAGGTTACCTACGAATTATATATACAATGTATTTATGATATAGAATTTGCTTACCTACAAACAGACCTAGAACTACAATGAACGAGTCAATGCTGTGGAGAAAATAACCAATGAAGTAGCAAAGGGAACACAAGAAGCCACCCAGAACCATACTCGCACGGCAACTGTATGCGTTGGTTAACACTGACGCAAACGGTCCTAGAAATATATAAAACTGGCAAAAATTAATCTTGACTTTTATTGCTCAAAGTTGAATTGTGAAAATATTGTCAGTGCTGTGTTTGCTGATTAAACGCTGTATTTAGGAAAAGCAATCTGAGCTTTTGTTTTCGATGGCTGACTCGGTAACTATTTGTTTGGGTGATCATTTGACCTTGTTTACATCCACATCTAAAAGGTGTTTTTCTTATTTCAATATATTGTACCGACCACATTCCAGGCAATAGTTTGCTGGGGCCTACTACAATATAATTATGACACTAAAGTGTCGATACTGTAGATATTTAACAGTATAGAGTGTGACCTATAGCTTCAACAAAAAATCACCAAGTCGAAAAGCTCTGCAGAGTGAACAGCCACATCTTTTTTCTTCACGCGCTGGCGAACGCCTTAATAAAAACGAGAACCGGTCACAAGAGACACCTAGCGGCAAATTGTAGCGCGAACTCTTTACACAAAGTTATGTCGGATTGTCTCTTTGCTTTCGTGATGATATGCAGCATTTTCTGTCTAAATGATAAATGCATGATAGTGCCGTTTGTCGTTTCATGACAGAAAAAAACTTTTAATACAGCCATATCTCTCACGTATCCGAACTTAACATCGTGAAAAGATAGGCACTGATTTACCGGAGTAGCTAAAATGCACAAATAGCTATTTTTCACAAGAATAGAATTTCGTATAGGAAAATATATTTTTTTGGTAAAATTATTTGTTAAATTGATAAAAAGTCAGCCCAACACGTAAATAATTGAATTGTAGATTATTGACCAAAAATGTATGGATGAAGTATTTTACCGGCCTTTTATCACGCCTGACATTATGACTCCGCTATACGAAGATATTCTCTTTAAAGCTCAAGCAATCTACTTTAACTTGAAAAGTTTGCACACATGACCGCCTTTTATAACGTTGATAATATACCCGAAACATATTGAAATATCGTCACGTAATTAACCACCGTATATAAAGTTAAATTTGACATATTAGATAAGACATATTCTGAAGGTCGAATAGTTTCATAACGTGAAATTCAGTTTGACAAAATGTTTAAGTGTATAAATGCTGTAGTGTCACATGCACTACAACTGAATTATTTTGTATTTAAATTTAAAGTAAACTTGAGGTTGAATTTATAGACTGTTTACGATGATCGCATATATGCTTTATGTGTGTATGAAACAAATAAAAAAGTGTTTGCCTTATCTACATTGTAAATGTTTGTATTTCCAGTACAGTTGTTAATGGTCACCTCAATAAAGCAGCAACCTGTCTTAAGCAGTCAATGCTGATGTTTTTTCCAAATTGGTGTTTTTATGTCTAGTACACATGTACTTAGAAGAAATTTTCTTTAACTGGCCACTTTTAATGCATCCCTTGACTTGCAGCTTAACACGAGATTGTCCCAGACGGTTCAACCACAGTTCCTGATACATGTACTACGTTGCATCTAGCAGTAAACGAGTACCGGCTAGTAGACTTGCTCTCTTGCAAAAAATATTTGAGGTGTGTAGAGAATGGTTTATTGTTGCGAAATTGAACATAAAATACATAAAGTGACCTATATCTTCAACAAAAATAGCCACATCGTTTTATTATATGTCGTTTGGTATGGAAATAAACTTGACACCCGATACATATTGAAATACTGTCATGTAATCAAACACCGTGGTCTATGTAAAAGTTAAATTTGACAAATTAAACAAAACATGTTTTGAAGGTCGAATAGTTTCTTAACGTGAAGTTTAGTTTGACGAAATGAATGAGATATTTTAAAAATATAAATGTTGTAGTGTCACAAGAACGACTATTTTTTATAGTAAACTGAGTTTCATTTTGTATTTTCGTTTAAAGTTGAATCGATGATCGCATGTTAGGCTTTATGGGTGTACAAAACAAATAAAAAAAGTGTTTGCCTAATGTAATGTTTTGATATCCAGTACAGTCACCTGTCTTAAGCAACCAATGCTGATGTTTTCAAAATTTGTGTTTTTATTTCTAGTAGACCTTTTCTTAGAAGAAATCTTCTTTAATTGGCCACTTCTGATGCATCCCTTGACTTGAACCTTTAAACGAGATTGTCCCAGACGGTTCAACCACAGTTCCTGATAATACGTTGCATCTAGCTGTAAACGAGTAGAGGCTAGTAGACTTGCTGTCTTGCAAGAAATATGTTTAATGATTTGAGGTGTTTACAGAATGGTTTACTTAACTCGAGAGCACTTGTTGCGAAATCAGCTAAAATCCGTACAGTATACCATACAAATAATCTGAAGAAATATAGTAAATTAATTACCTATCACTGCATAAAGTCCAGTATTCAATGCACCAATTAAAGATGTCTTCGCCGGCCCTTCCTTATATCTATCTAAGAACGCCACATACAACACTCCAGACATATACATGGACATACATACCACCGCTATTGTCCCGTAGGAAGCTATTAAAACAAGCCATGCCCATCCATGTCCAATTTCCTTTTCCGAATTAATGCTCTTCATTACTTTTATAAATAATCATGTAAAGTTATAATCCGTATTTGTTTCTGTTGTTTTATTTATTATATTCTAGAATTTTAGTGTTTAACACCATCAACTACACATACATACATTTTAGTACAACAGTGAATTTAGTACATGTATATATACGTTTTGCACATAAAACATATGGTAATGGAGCGTATATTTTAATCAAAACTACATGCGTGTGAAATTGTTATGCAGTCATTTGTAGAGTATAAAGTTAAACGGGTTTGTAACTGGTTTAAATGTAGTATATAAACTTAGACGAACTATGTATGGCGGATGTTTTATACGGAGCCTACCCACTCAATCTCAAGACTGTTGTCATCTGATGTACAGATAATGTACTTTTCTGCGTCTCACTGTGTATTCTAAGTTGATAGTTTTGGTACATTGTATCTACATCTACATCTCCAAGGGTACTCTCGTCAATCAATTCTGATCATTAATGAGAGGTCGGAGACAGATAATGTCCAGTATTCCGATGAAGCTTGTTGACCACTTGGCAAAGGGAGATCATCAGCAATTTTTAAAATACTTGTATTTTGTTAAGTTCGATGGTTCCATCATTAAACTTTTCCACAAGTATATATCAACGCTTAATAAAGAGAAAATGTGAATGAATTGTGTCAATTGTTTTTCAAGATTGGTACAATATGAGTGAAATTATACAATATTGCGTACGATCAATTCATATCAATAAGCCGTCAACAAATGATTCAATGAACATAAAAATCCTTGTAGAAAGGCTGGTCACGACTTCTTTGAAAGCCGTCATGGTGGCTCACAGCAAGAGGCAGTTTTGACTAAGCAAATACAATCTTGGTAGAGATATTTCATGACGTCGCTTATTCATGTTGAGATGAATTGTCATGCATTGCGAATAGCTAGCGAAACAGTTTCCGATTGATAACTGCTAGCGACCGTTTGGACACACCGTTGAGTTCCTCAAACTTTTTAGGGAGTTTTTATGAGCAGTAGATAACCTCTATCGATGTTTATATCAGTAGGTCAAGGTCTTGAACTATAAGATGGTTTTATTTCACATAATATAAACTATAACTTACAGCCTTACTTCACAGTTCAATATAACTCCATATTTGATATAGCCTCATTTTCATTCAGAGTCCCAAAATATATATGAAACCAATATTGACACTTCACGCGCATCTTAATATGACTTTTCTGCCATCGCTATAAATATGATTAAATATTCATTCTATTGTGTCTTTTACAAATTAGATTTGTTTGGTTCTGTGTGAATGACGAATATTTTGGGAGTTTTGTAGATAAATTAAAAACTGAAAGATGAACACATAATAACTGTCATAAACACGAAATCACTGAACAAAAATGATTGTAAAATATATAATTTTGAAACAAACATATCGACGTGAGTATTCTTTTTCGTACCATACTTAATAATTTAATTAGTGTGTCACGTGAGGTAACGAATAGTTTCTCAGTCTGACGAGGGACTCACTGGTCTCTAACAGAAGAGTAGTACTTACTACTAAATGAATCGAAGTAAATATATTACAAGCAGGTGGTATATTTTATAATATATTTAATATACAAGCAGGTTGAATGTTTCTATAATAATTTTATATTTAATATACATTTATAATGAATACAGTATGTTTCATTATTTGCATCATAGATATAAAAAAGTAATTATCATTTCATATAGCAAATTTGTAAGGACTAAAAAAGTTTTATAAGAGAAACATGATAGAGATACACGGGTTTAAAAGCAGAAACGCCCTTTAAAATGAATGCTAAGGGTTTATTCTAGAAACCTGTAATTCTATCAGAAATTTTATTTTCAATTTAGATAGGTATTTAATCATTCATCAAGTTATTCATGTGATGTTTTTATTTGGCGAAATGAAACTGTATACATGATACTGTATTATTTTTATTTATTCTAGTTAAACTGGTACACTGTGTATGTTATGTTACTGATGCGAAATCATGGCAATATGCTGACTTTTTTCACATAACATGATGTCAGTTGCAAAACTAAAAAAAACCATATAGTTTTGTATCATTATAATTCAATTCATTAGTTGCATAATTAAGAAAGTTTGTTCTTCTCAATTGAAAGAATAAATCTAAAAATATAATTTTTCTTATTAATTTTGTTTTAAAAACAAATTCCTGAATGTGATATTTATGATCCCCATCTTAAGCTCCAGTGGGGCAGGGGACTTTTTACAGTTTCACTGTCAGTCAAAATGATCAATTTGTTTAGAAAGTAGATATTGTTTCCTTATAGAATACTCGTTCGTTTGTTTAGGAAGTAGATCATTCAAATAAACGATTGATTCGCCAGCATTTTAAGAGTCGTAAATGCGTCCGTAAAGGCTGTGAGGCTTCCTGAAGTAGCCTCAGACCAATGTAAATGCCTTGTACATGAAGCATTTACGCCGTTCTGCTTAAAGTTTAGCAACTCCTACAGATTTTCAGGACGTGTTGTCCAAGTGGCTTCCTTTCCTGAATGGTGCAGATGCATTTTTTAGAGATCTTTGACATTTTTTGAAAACATCGTAGACGCAATATCAAACGTGATTCAAGTTCCCCCAAAACACATTCCTGATCGGCCCTAACCCCTCATTGCACTGGTTGGAAGACAAAATAGTGGTATTACTGAATTTTATACATACACATTTATATTCTTTCTTGATTGACCCAAAACTACTTCTACCAGTCTATTCCAAAAAACCTAGTAAACGTCAGGAACAAAATTCCTCCTCCAATAAACTCATTATCCGAACGTTTTTTTCATGAGCACGTGGCACACATTAGAGACTCTGAGGACATTCAAAATAAGGTGCAAAACCATAAGTTCGTCCCAAAGCTTTCCCTTACAGTCCCTTATCCATTTGAATAGGTCATTAACACTTACAATGTACATGATTCCATAAATTGTTTCAATACACAGTTAGAACCATTCGTGTACTATGAGATAGGATGTCAATACCGGAATTATATCTGAAAAAGAGAAATCGTCTTGTGCAAGGTCGATTACTCTGCTGCATGGCTGTCTACTCGGCTTTAGTCTTGTTCCTTGTCGGACTTGCATGCTACAGTACGTCAGGCAAAGCTCAATAATGGCGGCGCCCTGTGGATGCTCAAAAGTATACTGTCTATATAGAGGAAATGATAAAAATATTGATCATTCAAAATTCTAACATGACTCACGATTTTGTCTCTATATACAAAGAGTAGAAAAATCATGTTATATTAAACCATAGACAACGCGGGAACCGATATCCTGTAAACATGACGTCATATTGCGCCGCATGACGTTAAATGAGCGTTCGCGTAGAAAAAGCTTTGCATTTATTCACCTTTTGTAATATCTGGTCATGTTAGAATCGAAATAACATCCTTTTCAGCGTTGTTATCGTCTATTAAACAATAATTTGTCGTACTCAGGCCTTCGGCCTCGGTGGCTAATTACTGCGTATCAGTACTCCAAATCATTGTTTATTAAACGACTAACACCGCTGGAACGGATGTTATTTCATAAATAATATGTTAATTTAAAATAGTTATTGACATTGCTTTAACAGACGAAAGGTTTTTTGAATGCTCAATGTATGAACGTTGTAAACGTTGAAAAAGTTGGACCAGTAAGTGCACTATATTTCGGACAAGTTACTTCAAGAAGACATTTCGGATATGACACTTTTTATGGTGTTTTTTTTGCCATAGTCAAGCCTAAAAATACTCAAATTTAAATTTGAAAAGGAACAAAAAACAAACAAACAAAAAGGGGAAAAAAGTGTCGCCGGTGGGATTCAAACCTCGCCTGTAAAATTAGAGCGCCAGTGACTTAGCCACTGGGCCACGGTGAATGAACTTAAACTTACCGCTTCAATAAGACATGAATATTCAATTCCTTTATATAGAACAGCTGCGAACATAATAGTATACAGACTTAATATCCGAAATGCAGATGAATATCTAGTCTGGTATTACCTGCCCCTACCCATACGGTACGGGTCAGGCAAAGCTCAATAATGGCGGCGCCCACACTATCAAATTTTTACATTGAGTTAATAGGGGGTTTTATGTAGGAGTTGATCATTGAAAAAACCTTGCAGTATGTGAATACAAACCCATTGTAAATTGCTAATAATTAGATATTATAAATAAATAGATATTTTAATAATTTAGCTTGATCGTGACTCGAAACATTCGCTAGGTGCAATAGTAGGACAGCTAACACCGCAAATTGCATATGACTATTGTCGATGTATGACCTCTGAGTAAACTCAGACCTACACGTATAATTTAAATAAAACAGTATTGCCTTATGAATGTTCAGTAAAATTGTCATAAAGATGAAATGGCATTTAAATTCCTTCCTGTAGTTCGATTTTTTCTTAGCTTTCGTTTCTTTGCCTTAAATGATTTGTGTATTTCAGCGCGAAGACATGAAAAATAAGCGGACGTTTCGTGTCCTCTTGTGTTAGAGCGAAACATACGAAAGCAAACATGTGTAAAATCAACTAGCATACTAGATCTGTTTTAGATCTGTTTTAGGAAATTACACAGCGGCAAATAATGTTCTTAGTTACGAGATGAGACTAGTAGATGAGACCACTTCTACTCCTTGTATATTGCAGGCTATGAAATATTGTATATTATATGGTTAACTGTTTTGTAATTTTGATATTTGCGACTGTTTATACGGTTTTAATTGTCCGAAACTTTTTACATTAAAAAAGGTTGCGACAATTAAAACAGTATATACAGTACTGTCGCAAATGTCAAAAATCACGAAACGGTTAACCCTATTCTAACGCACAATGCTCTAAAGTGTGATCATTACCTATTGTCCGATTTTTGCGACTACATAATACATTATTTTAAAGTCGCAAATGTAAACGACTTAACCAATTATAAAAGACGTTACATCGGTACTGCGTTACAAAATGTTTTCAATGGTCGTAAACAATTCAAAATACCGTAGCAAATATTAAATCAATATACTGAACGTCATCGAGATTTTAACGTTATCACGTCAATGTTATGCCAACTGACGTCGTTACTAAAGAGATCGATATCATATCTCGTTATTATAATTTCTCTTTTCTTTTAAGTTATATTTTGTAGTAGTAGAAAGAAGTGAAAACGAGATATTGGCTGTATCAGTGATGAGAACAGGTTTGAAGTTTTTTTTATCAAACATATAAAAATGCATATAAAATTAATAGTTTTATATCTTCCGAGACTGCGGGTTTCTTTGGCGCTTTTCCAGCAACATTTTGTAAAACAAATTCGCGTTCATTATGTTAATTCGTATCAAAAGGCCATTAAGTACAGCTGCATCGTTATCAAAATTTAGATATTCATCTGTCCTGTTAAGCAGTGAAATTAAAAACAAATGTTGACTGTGTGGTCATTTTTAGTGCTTTCATCTTGTTCTCAACCATCTTGTAAATGAGACCACAGGGTTACGCTTTTAGTTTCATCCTCTTAAGGATTTTTAGTTTCAACTTGCGATACAATATAAAATCATAAATGAGAAGCATATAGAGCACAAGAAACATAACTCTTGCGTCTGATAATTACCAACAAACTTCACGGACCTTGCTTTTTCAGTTATTCCCATATTTCACGTTTCGCTTTCAAGCTCGTTTATAAGTATTTGTTAAAGCATTGTTTCACATTTGAACTTTGCAGTTCTACTGAAAGTTGACTATCCAAATTTATAACCGTACCAAAATTGTTTGCTGATTATCTCCCTTTATTTGTTCATATCTGAACTATTTACGGTAGTCCAATTTTGTTTAATAAAAGACTATAAGCGGAGATGCAGTATATTTGAACCATATGTCTATATTGCAATAGTTATAAACAGATTATAATGAACTTTTCAGAATGTTTTTTTTTACTTTTACTTGAATGCTTTCTTCCCTTCTGAATGGCCAAGTTTATTCAAGCAGCTGACACGCGTGCTAAATGTAACAAACTTGTTTGTATTTTAAAGGTAACCAGCCTGGCAGATGTGACAAAAATGACGCCGAAGATGACGACATCGATGACTTCATAGAAATATTCTTACTTCTTATAGAACTCTAAAATTCTAAGGTTAATTTATCATCAGCCTTCAAAATTGCATATTTAGTTGCTATAGGAGATATATATTGTCACATCAAATGGGATTGTGCTATAAATGCGATTAAATGAAAAATAAATATATAGCATGCTTTACAACTGATATGCCTTTGATTTCACTTTCTGTAAAAGAAGATTGAAGATATTTGTCTGATCGAGGTCCACCAGTTTTAGTAAATATATATATATATAACTGTGTTCAGTTGTCCATTTACTGAGTACTTCTAATGAGTTCCAAGTAAGACTTTAATATGGTTGCTGATTTGTGCCATTTCGCCTTTTCGCCCCGCGACCTATTAAACTATAGTTACATAACAGCAATGCATATCCAAGTGTCCTTGCGGACAATTTGCATTGCGCGGGTTTTGCTCACCGCCATTTTATCTCACAAGCATAATTCATTCATATTCCTGCAGACCCTTTCTTCAGTTATCATTCTCACAACTATTCAAGCTCTTAACTGTGATAGTTCTCAGTTGGAAGATGCGACGGACGGACAAACCACTGAAGCAAGATTCAACACTCTTACATCGTGGTACTAAGCAAATAATGTGGTTTACCGTAACGCAAATTTAAAGCATTCAAGGGACGGATGTGTGCGTGCGTGCGTGACTATGCACGAGGAGAGGATAGCATAGTTTATTAATGAAATAACAAATATCATATTTCAGACGACATTTTAATGATAAAACAAGATAAAACACGAAAATAACAATTATTCTGCATAAAACAGGATGTTTATACGGAATGTTTGATTACTTCCCCTGAAGTAAGTAATCAAAGGAAAACAGCCATGCTACCCGTTCTTTAATCATGTGTACGGGATGACTTAAAATATGTAATGTACAAATGCAAAATGTAGTTTCAAAATCAAATTAGATTGTTTGATGTAGTTAACATAATTATTCCCACATAATTTAAAATAGCCAAAGGACAAAATTAGTTACCCTGACTAGATGTATGCTTTTTTGAGAAATAAATTTACAAAAAATGAATCATCATAAAATGAAAAATGGACGAGGAACGCAGCAGTCTTAGTTCTGTATATAATTTTAATGTTTTTAGTTACACAAAATGTCATGGTGTTATTCAAAACGCACACGCATCTTGGGAGGGCAGTTGGCTAATGTTGACAGAGCTTGATGCCCGACCCGTTTTGCATTTTCATCATGTGTTTGTTTAATATATAGTTAAGTTAATTTGACATGTAAATAGTAAATGAAATATGCTTAAACTAAACACCTCGGTGTCCTTCGGTGCAACCATCTGTAAAATGGAGCGTATACACTTTAGCATGCTTGCAATTTGTAACTATATTGAGCCAATCTAACAACAAGAGTTTGTCTTATGTATACATGATTATTTACCATGATTCACAAACTCGTCTTTTCAAGCACTATATACATTTCCGGCTTCTTCAGTCTTTGTCAACCCACTAGAGTATAGAAATTAAACCCTTTGTGACTGTTTCTGATCACGTGACACGCGAAGAAGGCTCTCCTTATAGGCTATCTATTCCGAAAGCTCGACAAATATTCGAAGTTTATGACATATAAAGCCCAACATATCCTCTTTCAAAAGCTATTGATGATAGAAGCCGTTTATGTTTCACTTTCTAAACTTAATTTTACCATATCGACGATACGTTATACATGTAACAACAGACGACAAATTTCGCATCGAGTTTCTAGCTGCTAGTGCCTTTTTGTTACGTCACCTGAAGCTAACAGTAAGTTATTACGCCCTAACCTGACCTGCCTTTTAAATGTAACACACTATCTGGATTTACTGAAAGGAATCAGTAATAGGTAATTATAATTTTGCTTTCCCTGCATATTTGTTATAGCACACCATCTTGATTTTACTGGCAAGGGCGAGTAATCAGTAGTTACTTGCTTGCTCTTTTTGCCATCTTATTATTTCGTCATCTGGGTTTTGGTGACATTTTAATGTGTTGTCTGGTGGCAATACTTGGTTATACCTGTAAGTTTAAACAAAAACAAAAGTCAACATGAACAGATTGAATGTTGTGTGTACAAGTGTACTGGCTCTTAAGGCTGAGTAATAGAAGCTCGACTTCAGAAAACTGAGGACGGTCAAATATTTCATTTACTTCATTTTAACATACATACAATTTTGTGGAAATAGCAAAGAAATGTAGCGAGTCTTTTTTTAATGTTCATGACCAAGTTTTCACCAAGTTATTAATCAGTTTTACTAAACTGCAAAGTGATTTGTGTACTTACCTAGTCCAGTCACCTTTACAGATAATCCACGGCAGCAAATCTACTTTGTAATGTAATTCCTTTGAAATTTCTGGGCTTATCAATACTGGTGTTCCCGCTGATTTTCCACGAGTAACAAGGGAATAGAGACTGTCATAACAGCATTGCTGAACTGCGAGAGTTGCCGTTCCTCGCGTTAGTGAGGACCGCATACACGCACTCGCGCCCGGTTTGTAGACTAAGTCACCATGGCTGCTTGCGTCAACCCACTTTACATCCCTGTCTAACCTGACATCAAAAATATCTTTACTTTTCACCCGTATTAGAGGAAAGAAACATGGACAGGCCGGAAGAGAAGAATTTTTGATAAAGTCTTGAGCAAACTTTTGGTTACACTTCACCCATCTACCGCAAACATCTTCACCTGGAAAAGAAAGAGACATGCCATGTTGGAATAAAGTTCAGAAATATTCTTAGCTAGCTATCTTTCTGATTACGTTTTATTTCCTATGTTTGATATAATGATCGACTAGATATCTTAGATATTTTATGTTTAATAAAAAAAAAAAACTTAAAAAAACGTAAAAGAAATTTATACGATGATAATTTAGACTACCTCAGTACAAATCAGTGCACGGCTTGATTATAATATTGGGCAATAAACAGAATTCGAATATATGCCAACATGGCAGTCGTTGAAACTCCATAATGTACAGCAGTATTCAATATATTGCAAAGGTGATAAGTCCATTGCCGCTGAACAGGACTTAGGTTCGTTATGCGGACACTCTACCACGTAGCTTTATTTGTACTACAATATTGGAATCGGACTATAGATTTAATCGGGAGATTGTTATATTTATCATGACATCTATATTCCTCTTACTTGAATCCAAATATTCACGCTGCGGCAAGTTTATTGGCGGTACGAAGCCGTCCTGTTCCCATTTGTAAAACTCACTTATTGTACTGGAACTGTCTTCAACACTAGCACCTGAAAAAACAACAGTTGTATTATTTTAAGCGTACAACTATCCCTGCCCCCTTAATTTCTTTTCAACAATTTTCTAGCTCTGTGTACCCGGATGTTCGAAACTTTATCCGGAGCAGTACTCGAACCGGGGACTACCAATCCGAAAGTCCCAGGTTCGAATCACGGCTGTGACACATTAAATTTCAGAAACGCTTTTCAGCGTTTCCCCACCATCTAGTGACGGTTCACATTATTTAGTAGTAATACATTAAAGAATCAAGGGTTGTTGAACCGTATATGTCCCGGAACGTATATATCACACGTGTGTGATATATTCGACCGTAAATATAACACGTGTTTAATGTGACATATTCGTTTGGTCATTTTTGACAGTTTACACCGAACGTATATGTCTTTTTCACACGTGTGATATATTCGGTCGAATTTTTCACACACGTGATATATTTGGTCGAATCTTTCACACGTTTGATATATTCATTCTGGTATTTTGACAGTTTACACCGAAACTTATTTGTGATACTTTAGTGTATAAAACTACTAATTATACTTTTGTAGGAAGTGGGTGGCAAGGCACCCGTCCCTGGGCCGTTTGCCGGAGCCGTTGTAACAATGTTTATAATAATAATAATAATAATAAAATCTTTATTTCATGAAGGTTACATATCAGACATACAAGGATTTACATGTAAATCAAAATACATCTTATTTTCATATGGCCTTCAACAATGTAAAAGAAGAATTAAAATGCAACAAAAATAACATATCGTTGATAGAGAAATATGAAACAAAAATATGATTTACTACTTATACATTTTTACAATTTAACAATCATATTTTTCAAAAGTCTATTTTTTTGCAAAGTTAGATATGACAAAAGTAAGACAAAAATTGTTAAAATTGTTGAAACTTTCTTTTTGATAAGTCAGACACTCAAAAAATTTAGACCAAAAGTTAGTGCGGAAATATATTTGTAGAAGTAAATTTTTAATTTAGAACAATTTTATTTCAATATGGCCTTAACAAAAAAAAGAAGAATTAAAATGCAACAACAACAACATACCGTCGATAAAGCATTATGAAACAAAATATGATTTGCTAGTTATACATTTCAATTGAAAAATCATATTTTTCAAATAGTATATTTGTTTGCCAAAGTTAGATATGCAAAAAGTGAGACAAAAATTGTTTAAATTGTTGAAACTTTCTTTTGATACGACAGACACTCAAAAATTTAGTCCAAACTGTAGTTGTTAGTGTTACTTAATAGATAGTTCTTGTATTTGTATTTAAATGTTTTGAGTTCAGGAATTCCTCTAATATCAAACGGAATATCATTCCAAACTTTCATACTAAAATACGAGAATGAATCTTTATAATAATTGGTTCGAGGTATTCTTTTGTAAAAACAAGATCGTTGTGCACAGAAGATCGCAGATTATGTTTTTCATTTTTGGAAAATATCAAAATCTCTGACATATATGATGGCGACATATGATTCATAACTTTATACACAAGAACAGCAGTGTGGTATTTACACCTATCAGTAAAAGAAAGCCATTTTAATTGTTTATATAGCCCTAATGTTGGCGTTTTCATCGGCTTATTTAAGATAATTTTTGCAACTCGTTTTTGTAGCATGTTTATTTTGTTCATATAGTTTTTGTTATCTTTTCCCCAGATTGTACAACAGTAATCGAATATTGGCAAAATGTACGCGTTATAAAACATAATTTTCGTCTCATCTGTGAGAAGGAACAAAATGCGTTTTAATAATGCTATTTTGGTATTAAGCTTTTTACATACATAATCTATATGAGCATGCCAATTTAGGGTATTGTCAATATACACACCTAGTACTTTTTGGACTGTTGCATTCTCTAAAAGTATGCCATTAATACTTAGATTCAGTGTGGTTGTGTGTTTTAGTTTATATGTAGATCCGATAACCATACACTTTGTCTTTAACGGATGTAAAGACATATTATTGTTTGCGCACCAGTCAATGATATTATTTAGATTTACTTGCAGTTTCTCTTCAATTTCTTTAAGATGGAACCGGATTCATATAAAGTGGAGTCATCAGCATACAAATCTATGTCTGAATCTGGACATGAAAATGTGATATCGTTAATGTACAATAAGAAAAGTAGAGGTCCAAGTATTGACCCTTGTGGCACACCCGATTTGACTGTGAGCATCTCAGATTGTACGTTTCCTACTTTAACCATCTGCCGCCTGTTCGACAAATACGATACAAATAATTTGATCGTTTTGTCAGAAAAATGATACAATTTTAATTTATAGAGGAGGATCTCGTGGTCAACTAAATCGAATGCTTTTTCTTAAATCTAGAAACACTGTTCCAATTACTTTTCCACTATCAACATCCTTAATCCAAGCATCAATTAACCTTGTGAGAGCTGTATTGCACGAATGATGTTTTCTGAAACCAGATTGTGTTTTTATGTATGACATCAGTAGTCTTGAAATAAGTATGGATTTGAGAAGCTATGTGACGTTCATAGATCTTAGAAATGGTAGGTAGAATAGAAATAGGACGATAGTTTTCAGCTTCTTCTTTTGAGACCTGACTTGAATATTGGTAACACACGAGCTTCCTTCAGTTTATTAGGGAAAATTCCAGTACTGATACTATTGTTAATAATTGACGCTATACATGGTGTAATAGTATCACCACAATATTTCAAAATATTTGGGCCTATCCCGTCCAAACCTGTTGATTTATTTATATCTAATTTATCTATAATCTTACGAACTTCAAATGGTGAAATGAACTTAATGTCAAACTCGCGACTATTTAATTTTTGCATCTAATCTGATTTTTAAAGAGGAAAAGTGTTCTTTTTGAAAATGCGGTTTTTGATATTATGTTTGCAATATTTATAAAATGTTTATTTATTTCATCAACTATATTTAAACTACCTTCAATTTCTACGCCAGATTTTATCAGTTTTTGTGGCATTTTTATTTTATTTCCATGGTTCAGATTAGAGATATCTTTAAGATTTTTCCATAAATAAGCTGAGTCTTTATTACACTGAACAGCTTTATTAAAGAAATCGCGTTTACTCCTTTTGATGAGAGTTGACGATTTATTTCTAAGAATTTTATATTTATCATGATTACCAATTTTCTTCAAATTGTCTCTTTCTTGTATAACTGATTTTTATTTCTTCCGTAAACCAGTCTGGTTGGTGTTCATGCTTAACTCTCTTTTCTTTTATTGGAGCATGTTTGGATAATACATTATTTAGTATACTGTAGAACATATCTAAGGCATAGTTTGGTTCTATGAGAGTCTCAACATTTTCAATACCAGAGAGAAGAACGTCATTTTGGAATTGTTGTTTTATTGAACTTCTTAAACGACCTGTACTTTATTACTTTATGATCATTTTTCTTGATTGATTTATAACTACCAGAGTAAGTCAAACATATAGGATAATGGTCACTAATTGCTATATTCGAAGTAGATGCCTCTTTAAAATGATCAAGGCAATTTGTATATATGTGGTCTATAATTGTAGAACTTCTCTTAGTTATTCTTGTAGGCGTTGATATCAGTTGTTTGAGGCCAAACTTAGCAATCATATCTGCCCATTTTGAATTACTGAATGTACTTTTACTATTTCCAGGAAAAAAGTTGATATTATAATCGCCTAGGAGACAGTATTCTTGGGTTGAACAGTCTGCAATATCTATTTGTGTTTAGGAACCCCATAGAATAATAACCCCGGTCATTATTTTTTTGAAGAATAGTGACCCCCCAGGAACTATGACTGATTTTAGGTGGATTTGAATCGAAGAAACTAAATGTTACACAAAGGATATTGTAGCTGCAGGGAAATAAAAAGAGATACTATTGTTTATTCACAATTTTCAATCCTGTGTTTGACCTTTAACCTCTTAGTGTGACCTTGACCTTAGACCTAGGGACCTGGTTCTTGAACAATACACCCTGTCTTATAATGGTATGAAAATCCTTCAGTACATACTTCAGTACAAAATCTCATTCTTCAATTTGACCTTTAACCTCAAACTATGACCTTTACCGTAGACATAGGGATTTGTTAATCTATATGACTCTTCGTCTCATTAAGGTAAACATTTATGCATTGTTACATCAATATCCCTTCAAGTATATAGAAGAAATGCTACGGACAAAGTCATTCTTAATTCGACAAATGACACCCTTCTCACTGAGGTTAACATTTATGCCAAATATAAACACGATTGCTCCTTGCATGTCAAAGTTATGGTCCGGACAAAATCAGTCTGGACGGACGCACGGGCTCACAGACGCACGGATGCACATACACCGACTGCCAAAAGCGGCGACTATGGAACGCCTTTACTGTCTTATTATGTTGTATTGTATTATACGCAGTCCATTTTCATGTATACGAGGTACATATTTTATTTGACATGGTACATTCTTCATGATATATAGTGCCTTTTCCGTTATATATGGTGGTTATTCAATAATATGCAGTGCAAAAACTTGAAGATACAGTAGAATAACCATTATATGGTGTGCAAACAACGTCATATGCAATACAAACAACATTATATTCAGTACAAATGACATTATATGCAGTCATGATTTCGATACATGCGGTGGTATTTTAATTATATGCAGTAGTTTTACCTTTATACGGTGTATGTTGGTCAATAGGGGTGATAGATGTTAAAATATATTTAGTGCTTGCGATTTATCCTATACGTGGTGAATTATTAGTTATTTGTTCATAAAAACACAATGTACGTAATGCATTTTGTAATATACATGGCGGAAACGGCATTTTCTTTTTTATTATGTTCGGTCCATTCTACTATATACATGGTGTATACAGCATTATATGCGGTGCATTTTTCATTACGATGATCATACTTTCCGGCATTCTCCGGAATTATTGATCCGGAAAATACCGAGTAAAACAGATAGATATTACTATAAATAGCGGCCATGTCATCAACCATAGACGTGCGTAATGTATAGCGCTACTGAGTTTTTATCTCAATAAATACTTGATGCATTGCATTGAAACTAAAATAATCAAGTAAGATAACTATATCTTGTATATAATGCAAAGTATGGCCCTTTTTTCGACTAAGAAATTCAGAAAAGTTTTGCATGCAACTACATTAAAGCTGCTCGCTCATAGTTGTCGTAGAGAAAATTAAATTTTCAACAATGATATACTAATATATAGAACAAAAAACTAAAGGCTAGAATAAACAACACAAGTGAAAATCTATGTAGGAATTTGCAAAAATCGATTGAATATGTTGGTTTTACGGCTCCTTTACACTATATGTTTATATTGGAATTTCAAAAGCGTGAAATGCTTTCCAATTTTGGTAGCGTATTATTTTAAATATACAGATATACATTACATGAATTTATACTGGAACCTTTTTATCTTCTTAAATATGTTATTTTCATACAGTTTGAAGAACTTTATTTTTTCACCAAAATCTCATAGCGAGCAGCTTTAAAGTCCTTATCTCAATTATTACTTGATGTATTGCATTTTAACTTCATAGTCGAAAAAAGGGCCATACTTTGCATTATATACAAACTATAGTTATCTTACTTGATGATTGTAGTTTCAATGCAAATACATCAAGTATTTATTGAGATATGGACTCAGTAGCGCTATACTTTACGCATGTCTATGGTTGACAAGACAAATTTTGATGCAAAGCATCAAAGGCGCTGCGCATGTTTTTGAAACATGATTAAAGGAATCAAAGTCATTTTAGAATATCAGTAAACAACCTATCAACGGGAAAAACCAAATACATTATGTTATATGTAACTGTTATCATAATAAGTAAAAAACACATTTACTACAGTTTAACCAAAAAATAAACGAATCATAAAACAACCTTCCGTATAATGGTACGATGACGCCCATTAAACAAGGCTACAGCTCGTGGTCAGTAGACGCTTTTTCGACGCAGACGAAACCCACGTGATTAATTTTGTCTTTATTATTGGTCAGTTGTTAGCGATGCTTTACATAACTTTCATTGAGACCCCATGTATCGCATAGTTAGGTGAACGGTCTTATTTATAATGCCTAATTTTACTTTAGTATGTAGTAATTAAAATGGGTTTTCATTAATTATTCACGTTGACAACATATGTATATAAACTTCAAAATGTTTAGAGATAGCAAAACAACTATCGAGACGTTTTTTCTGAACTTTGATGAATCTGGCCGTAGGGTCCGTAAACAAAGCAATAAAAAAACCGTAACCTTCAAGTTTGTGGAAAAGTTATTAAATATTCTATGAATATGTCAAAAGTTTTGAATTAACGGTCGAAGACGTATGCATCTGGTATAGTATTGTTTGTAATCAATTAATACTAATTATTTATTCATTATAGGGAGTTTGTTCAAAACATAATACATAGTTTTTAATTACAATAATAATGTTGGCTGCTCTCTTTTCGATTATGCAACCCCATGGTACAAAATTAAAACCTATTCAATACTGGCACTGTGCTTCCGCACAGCGCCAATGACATGGCCGCTATTTATAGTAATATCTAGCTGTTTTACTCGGTATTTTCCGGATAAATAATTCCGGAGAATGCCGGAAAGTATGATCATCGTAATGAAAAATGCACCGCATATAATGCTGTATACACCATGTATATAGTAGAATGGACCGAACATAATAAAAAAGAAAATGTCGTTTCCGCCATGTATATTACAAAATGCATTGCGTACATTGTGTTTTATGAACAAATAACTAATAATTCACCACGTATAGAATTAATCGCAAGCACTTAATATATTTTAACATCTATCACCCCTGTTGACCAACATACACCGTATAAAGGTAAAACTACTGCATATAATTAAAATACCACGGCATGTATCGAAATCATGACTGCATATAATGTCATTTGTACTGAATATAATGTTGTTTGTATTGCATATGACGTTGTTTGCACATCATATAATGGTTATTCTACTGTATCTTCAAGTTTTTGCACTGCATATTATTAGATTACCACCATATATAACGGAAAAGACACTGTATATCATGAAGAATGTACCATGTCAAATGAAATATGTACCTCGTATACATGAAAATGGACTGCGTATAATACAATACAACATAATAAGACAGTAAAGGCGTTCCATAGGCGACTATGTCGAGGGTCATTACCATCTTACGGTTACTTTACATTGTTTCACTGGCCATCAAATATATCAAGTTTGATATGTGTTTAATCTGTGATAAATGTATTGTGTTATACAGAAAAAAAATGTATAGTGATGTTTTAAAATCAATGCTGTTCTGAGATAATTTCCTGTTAATAATCACCACTCAAGGGCCACACGAACGCAGTCGATAACTTTCAAGAACACCCGATCGAAATTTGACGAAAACAATTATTTATACAAATTAAAGACATAATACAGACCACACCTTCGAGTGGGAATGTCTAGTTCCCATACAATGTGTTGGGACCGATCGGATCGACTTGGTTGTGTGCGGCATAACTTAATCAACCATATTTGATTGTTTTAAATACGTTTTTTTTTTCAAATTGATCAAAATGTGACGTATTCGTTGAAAATTTCGTTTTTATTTGCCTTTTTCTGCATGTGAGATATTCGTTTTCGTGTTCCTATAAAATTCGAAGTCAAACGTATACATCACATATTATGTGCCATATACGTTTCACGCGAAGACTATTTTCGACCGAATATATCACACGTGTGACATATGCGGTCGAATTTTTCTCTCGTGTGATATATACGTTCCGGGACATATACGGTTCAACAAGGGTTATATTCGTAAAAGAGCTAGGGTCTGGAACCCGGATTGCCTTGTATCTACATCTGTCTCTTCAATTTGTGCCTGTTCGGAGTCTTGTTCTCCCGGATTGGCCGGGACTATGAACAATCCAAACGAAAAATAACAGCAGTCGATTAACGTTTGACTGAATGATGTTTGGTGGGAAACCCAAGTGAAATAATTTGATTTTGCTTCGAAGACTTTTAGTAAGTCTCTGAAACTGCAGACATACATATAAGCCTAAAGAAACATTAACAGTCGGTTAAAATTTCCAACAAACGGGTTCTGATTTCCATTTCAAATTTCAAATCAGAAACATATGCACATTTCGTTTTTAT
The DNA here is from genome assembly GCA_022818135.1 of Saxidomus purpurata. Lineage (NCBI taxonomy): Eukaryota > Metazoa > Mollusca > Bivalvia > Venerida > Veneridae > Saxidomus > Saxidomus purpurata. The sequence goes on along the minus strand of JAFMSR010000001.1, from coordinate 42,594,976 downwards.
TGATATATTTTTTGACTTGGAACTCTACTGAAACAATTAAAAATTTCATCTGTTAGTGCCAATGCTTAATTGGCGTCGCATTGGCTGTCTGGCCAGAATAGAATACTGTCGAATATATACGTTTTATAAGAACTCTTCAGGACCCGCGGAAATATGTTCGTATCAAAAGGCATACATAATGACGTAAAATACACTAATGACTTTGAGGATAATTGAATTATTTAACATGTCATGTATTACGTTAAGTATAAAATAATTTCTTTCACAAATAAGGAATCCTCCAATGTATGGGCTAGTACGGAGATCTATATCCCATCACGGCGCGTGTTTGATAAATCACGTGTTATTTTTAACATGAACAATTTGCAGGAAGGGTATAAGTTGACGTTATTATGTCTAAGCTAATTGTGTTGTTTTTCTTTGCTTAAGTAGCACTTCTGGAACATCCATTTAACTGTATCGATTACAGTATGCCGGAAACACTTCTGTCAAAACAAACTTTAAACTGGTATTGTTGAAAACTCCAGGAAACCAAAAATAAGACATTAAGCAATCCTAAAACTTCAGACAGATATTTGTTGGAAGAAATCAGGAACACGATCTAAAGAATGATAGCGAGTGATACACGCGGGCAGGTGAAAAGAACCATCCGGGAAAAATTTATCATTTTAATATTATACGTTACAGGTTTATGATTGACTATTAAACTAAATTGGAACTCATTCGGATAGAATTTGTGTGATATCGACTCATATAAAAGAAATTATCTGAGCTTAAAGCTTCCTACTCAATCTAAATATTGTGTGTGTAAATACGTTTATATGAATAAATACTTGTTTCAAATTTCTTACATGTGGTTAGCTGCAGTTCCTTTGAAATCAGTTAAAATGTTATCAATTTGTACCTGACTTTAAGTTTGAATTATGCTTGAGACTATGCATGTTCTTAATTTAAAGCATTATTCATTATTCAGAATCCGTCTTAAGTTAGTTATGTTGTCTACACTCATCTATTTTCTAACTTGCCACTTTTTAAATCTCAAAATATCAGTAAATAAATTAAGGAAATCTTTATTTTATGTTGACGGCTTCCTATAATTCTAAATAAAAATATACCATAAGTAAAAGTTAGCGCCAAACTAGCTCGAGTTGCTCGTGTGTGCGTTTATTCATTTCCGGTCCGTGCTGCACGAGTCAATAATACAAATGTATTCTTAGAACTGAATTGACCAAAAACAATTAAAAATGCAAGATTGACAATAGAAGAGCGAATCTGTGCTGTTGGAATACTAGCAGCTCTCCAGACTACACGTGATATTATTCCAGCCCATAGCGACACTTTGCTTTGAAAAATGTCTAGATCCAGATCTGATGCTGTGAAAATCGGACTCTGATGTACGTGTAACTTGTGAAAAAATAGATATTAAGAAAACACGTAGGTGACCAGTTAGAAAAGCTGTTGAGTGCATACAATTAAAATTCTTGTTCACGACTCATAATAAAAATAGAGGGAAAAAAACAAAGAAGAAAAGAAAGAAAACAGACAGACAGACAAATAAATACGTTCATTTTCTTTTATCTCTCGAATATTAACAAGAGACCTTCTAGTTGTTTACGTTACATTTAAATTTACGTTAAGTCAACCCCTACCTTAAGATCCTGACATCGTTAACATGAAAGTTAATTGCATCAGTAAACGCAAGGGAATGTTAAAACAATAGTTGATATTTTCATATAATCGGAAATATAAACACTTAGTGAGAAGAAACGATTTAGTCTTTCGGTGGAACTATTTGTGCAAGTAGACTCGACTCTCGGCAATGCAGATTACATCTCTTGGCGGTAATATGTTCTCATACGAATTTTAAAATAATACAATAACATCTATGCCAAAATATTATTCAAAATATCTTTTGAATATACTTATAACAAGCATGACAGAAGTAACACATTTATCCCTATCGATGTACGGATAATAGCATGCACTCATAAACACACAGAAATGTATGTAGTACATATAATACGGATTAGAACATGACAAAAAAAAGCATCAATGCATGCTGTAGCGTTAAACGTGTCGCGAATATATATATATGGAAACAGAAATTTGACAGAAATAAGCCATCGGGAAGTCGGTTTGACAGACCTTAGTCATTCAAGCAGGTTTTTCATGGTAACTTGTAATAAATAATGTTCTCTTCAATAATAAGTTCATAGAACTTTTACAACATCTCCTACTTCTGGCCTTTGCTAGAATTTTTTTCTTTTGACATTAAATGTTTTCTTGTCTCTGTATGTAATCAAAGAAACATTCAGGTAAGTTTTATGAAATACGCGTGAATCTTGAATATAAAACACAAAAAGTGAGTTACCTCCCTTTTATTCCCTAATCCTGTCATTTGGATTAATTTGGTTTTATCGCTATCTTATAATTACTCTACAGTTAAAATCAAGTTAACTAACCCATATTGGAACAAATCAAATGTTTGAACGCCACCAAAAAAAAGGGGGGTGAAAAAAAAAAAAAAATTTAAAAAAAAAAAAAAAAAAAAAAAAAAAAAAAAATTTTAAAAAAAAAAAATAAAAAAAAAAAAAAAAAAAAAAAAAAAAAAAAAAAAAAAAAAAAAAAAAAAAAAAAAAAAAAAAAAAAAAATTTCAAAAAAAAAAAAAAAAAAAAAAAAAAAAAAAAAAAAAAAAAAAAAAAAAAAAAAAAAAAAAAAAAAAAAAAAAAAAAAAAAAAAAAAAAAAAAAAAAAAAAAAAAAAAAAAAAAAAAAAAAAAAAAAAAAAAAAAAAAAAAAAAAAAAAAAAAAAAAAAAAAAAAAAAAAACAAAAACAAAAAACCCCCCCCCCCCCAAAAAAAAAAAAAAAAAAAAAAAAAAAAAAAAAAAAAAAAAAAAAAAAAAAAAAAAAAAAAAAAAAAAAAAAAAAAAAAAAAAAAAAAAAAAAAAAAAAAAAAAAAAAAAAAAAAAAAAAAAAAAAAAAAAAAAAAAAAAAAAAAAAAAAAAAAAAAAAAAAAAAAAAAAAAATTAAAAATATAAAATTTTTTTTATATTTTTTTTTTTTTTTTTTTTTTTTTTTTTTTTTTTTTTTTTTTTTTTTTTTTTTTATAAGAGTTGTTTGTAAAACACATATGCCCAACCAACAAGTTACTGCAACACAAAACATTGCTGACGATCTAGTCATTAGAGATAAGCAGGGGGTCATCACATTTTTAAATTATTAGGCGGAAACAATATTTTATTAGATACATGGTCAATATGACCTTTATATACGTTCGACATCGTGACCTCAAAATTCATAGGAATCATCTAATATTCATAAACTATAATCCTGGCAAGTTTGAAGATCTTGGGTCAAAACTTTGTAAAATTATTTAGCGGAAACAAGTTTTTAGTGCAAGGTTACATGTACTGAGACCTTGACCTTTGACCCAGTGACCCCCAAATCAATATGTTTCATCTACTGTGTCACTACCAAGTTTTAAATATATGGGTCAAATTTTGCTCAAGACGTCATTAAGTGGAAATTGTTTTTAAATACGAGGTCACTGTGGCCTTGATTTTTTGACCCAATGACCTCAAAGTGAATCAGATTCATCTTCTGTCCATGTCCAATGTCAATGTCAAGTTTGAGACCTCTAGGTCAAAGCCTTCTTAAGTTCTTAAGCGGAAACCGTTTTAAAATGCCAGGTAAGTGTGACCTTGAACTTTGATCCAGTGACCTCAGAATTAATAGAGTTCATTTGCTTTCCATCATCAATATCCTTACCAAGACTGAGACCTCTGTGACCTTGACCATTGATCCAGTGACAAAATCAATAGGGTTTATCTACTGTCCAAGACCAATGTCCCTACCAAGTTTAGGATCTCTAGATCAAAACCTTCTCAAGTTATTGAGTGTATACTAAAGATACTTAAGATCTACAGACCGACCGACCGACAGACCGACCGACCGACCGTCAGATGCAAAGCAATATAACCCCTTCGAAAGGGGACATAAGTACTTCGAACGTCTCATTGTCCTTCTTCTGTCAAGCCTGGCAGTTGAATCAACACAGGAGTTCGATATTTCACAACTAAGCACCTCCATGACAAACAAAATCAATCAGATGAATTCAACTAAATTCACAAAACTGAACATTTGGTTTACCTTGAACTTTATCTGACAAGGGAGATAAGAGATAACGCAAAAGCATTTCCAATTCGAGACGGGACGGAGCAGGACAATGTCAATGTCGAGCTGAAGTGTTCAGATGAACATTCGTTCTGACTCGACATTCATAAAAAAGTCAATGTCAATGCCTATCTCAATGAACATCTGTTATAGCTCGACATTAGGTTAATAAGTTGGACAATATCAATGCCGAGCTGCAATGTTCTGCTGAAAATACCTTCTAAAAGGCATTCGTTTACAAAAAAGGTCAATCTTAATGTCGAGCTGCAATTTTCAGCTGTATATTCCTTCTAGCTCGATAAGTCAAACTCAATGTCCGGGTAAACATTCATTCTAGCTCAACCTTCGTTCACGAAATAAGTCAGTCTCAGTGTCGAGCTATCATATTCCTCTGAGAGGTCGTTACCCGACATTAGGTTAAAAAGTTAGACAATATCAATGTCCAGCTGCAATTTTCAGCTGAAGATTCGTTCTAGCTCGACATTCGTCTATAAAATAAGCCAATCTCAATGTCGAGCTGCAATGTACAGCTGAATATTCGTTCTAGCTCTAAATTCGTTTACTAAATTAGACAATCTCAATGTTCAGCTGCAATGTTCATCATACCTCGAAATTTGTTTGCTAAAATAATCATCTTAATGTCTTGTACGAATAATCAGCAAAACATTGCAGCTCGACATTGAGATTGTCGTATTTTATAAACGAATGTCGACTGCTCAGCTGAACATTGTAGCTCGACATTGAGATTGACCTATGTTGTAATCGAATGTCGACTGCTCAGCTGAACATTGTAGCTCGATATTGAGACTGACCTATGTTGTAATCGAATGTCGAGCTGTAATGAATATATAGCTGAATATTACAGCTCGACATTTAGACTGTCTAACTTAATAACCAAATGTCGAGCTACAACAAATATTCAGCTGAACATTGCAGACGGACACTAAAATTGTCTACCTTATAAACCTAACACCGATTTAGAGTGAACGTTCAGATGAACATTGCAGCTCGACATTGGGAATGTCTAACTTGGTAATAGAATGTCGAACTAGAACGACACTGAAAAGTGCAGCGAAAATGTACATATGTTCAGACATTGCAAGTGAACATTTGTCTTTGTCTCTGTAAGGCTGAATGTCGAGCTGAAGTTAGTATCGAGCTAGACATTCCTGATAAATATTCATTTTTCTCTATACAATGTACATGTATAGGTCACATATTCAGCTGAGCAAAACGTCGAGCTGAACATAATAGCTAAACATTCGTAATACACTACATGTATATAAATCTTAATGTCGATTGTTCACATGTTTCCCGTTTTTCCTCTCTGATGAATAAATGGAAAATCGTGAAAGGTTACAAGGTATTTAGTTCAAAGAAATATTTTCATAACCTTCATGACCGAATTCCGGAAATAGATTTTATTTACCATAACGCACTTCGTTAACTTGTCATTATTTACTAGGAACCTTTACCACCGTAACCACCTGTGCCATCAATGCCTCAAACAAAGACCCCTGCGGATCGCATAAATGGCCTAGGTTCAAATATTCTACCACTTGTATTGTAATAAAGCGATTATAAGGCTCCATAAGCGAATATCTGTACTAGAAATATGCAAGGAATTGCGTCAAAATGGAAACAGATTTGTTAATGATGTACAACGACCGAGACCGGAATAAATATAGTAATTGCTGCTGATTTAGATATGCAGCTGGTATCTAAAAGGTATCCTAGCGTCCTGGAATATTTCTAAGAAATTGTTGAAAAGAAATCCTTTCGTGTTTTGGAAAATTCATACAATTTGGAGTGGTCACTTGTAAAAAGTATCACCGTAAAGATAGTCATCATAATACTGTACAATTTTGTAACTATATATAGTAACATGTATTATTTAACGATATTAAACCAGAGTTGCGTGGTCAAGGGATATGATCGTAATTAGTAGTTTTGTCGCGTACGTTGTCATGGAAATCCTGTCGTGACAGTGCTACACTTGCTAGAAACTGCACACCTATGACAATAGGTTGAAACAAAAACTGTTATTTGTTTTTCTTTGTATCGTTAGGAGCTGCCCTTGGTCTGTCTATCTAATCTAGTTTTGGACAATACGTTTTAACATGTTTAGCAGTTCTGTTTGTTCTGAGATACCGCCACGCGGCGAGGAAACCTTGTAGGACCCGGAGCTTGGTGAATGTTCTCATAGATATGCCTTAGATCAACTAATTGCTTTACACTTCTTCTCGATGTGTTCAGTATGAAACGCAACTGTTACATGTATGCAGGTACTAGTATGCAACAATGATGGCTATATTGCATACTGCATATCGTCGAGGTTGGATCATACTCGTGCTATAGGCACTTGCTGGACCACACTGCTATTTCAATTATCGTTTTATATCATTTATATTCATTATTTCTTTATATATGTATCAAGTATAGTCCTCTGCGGGTCAAATTATTAGCCGCTTCGAATAGATCCGAAGTTCCGATTCTCCGCAGGAATCTAAAGTGCTTTGATTTTCCACACTCTCCTGACATTTCGTATAAGACAATTAAATGGCCAAAATAAAGCCCTAAATAGCTCAAAGTTATAACTAGATGTAATTTTCTAAATCATTTTCAAACTTCTTTATCTGTTTTACGTCCATGTCGACGTGAAATAAGAATATTAAAACTCAAAAGGAACGAATCAAATATTCCTTTGATCTTAAACTCGGAAGCACCCTACAAAGTTGAATGAGGTGTTTCAAAAGCATCGTTAATCATCGTTCATGTTTGAAATACGTCCAAATCTCGTTCATTACTCAAAACAATTTAGGCTAATCTCAGCTAAATCTGTCAAAATTGTTTCCTAAGCGTCTATTTATTGTCCATACTGTAACAATTACACCCACAAGACGGCTTTGTTCTCCTTCGTTTGTTTATAAACAAAAACGTTATTATCTTGGTGGATCGCAGATGTCCGAGATATTCGTATCTCTTTTTCAATAAGTACAAACAATTTCTGCGCTAATCTGACGAAGAATTAGATTCCTGTAAAATGCATTTGCAGTTTGATTTAGTGCAGACTTGCAAAAGTACTAGGGTTTGAGCAGACGAGAGTTTCTCGCAGCCGTTAGGTACCCCACTAACACACAGTTAAAATAACAGTGCAACTTTGACTGAGTTGAATTTCAGAAAAAAAACATGAATAGATAACCTGAGAGTACAAGTTTTGTTATATGCAGGATGCTTACTGTTTTCAAATATACTTTATTATGTCACTTCCGGTCAAGTCGAAATGCAGACAAGTATGCAGATTCTAGTCGCAAATCTAAAAAATCTATACACTTGTAATAACGTTTGGTAAAAGTTGTTAAATACGTGCTAAACATGCTAAACAGATCGCAAGACGGATAGATGCATGATGGTCAGAAATTATCAGTTCATATGTAAGCTAAAATTGTACACACTTAGCCAGATACCTTCGCACTGTGGATTCACACACACCATTGACTCCACTTCTGTGCAGGCCGCACCGCATTTGCGCATTCGCTCACGTTGTCCTGCGCCGCATGAGGTGCTGCATGGCGACCAAGAGGTCCAAGGTGTTGTATCCTTGTCAGGATATGCAGCGTCTGTAAAATAAGGATGGGCTATAAATGGCAATTAAATCACACACACGAGCGCTAACTCAATAACTAAAACAAGCAGTACTGTAGCTCTAAAAAAAGGTACACGCCCGTAGTCGATGTGTTGAAGATATTTGGTGCTAGAGAATGGATAAAAAACTGACGGTATTCGTACCTATTTACTTTAGTCCATGTATTGTTGAAACCAAGAAATATAAAAGCTATTTATTATCTTTAGTCTAAATAATATAGTTGAAAAAGAGTGTATGTACTATCGCACTTGAGTAAATTTGCGGCTAATAATAGGTATAACTATAGTAACTAGACGGCTCGCGGACGAACTCGACCGCGATTGTATTCTCTATGCAACCTGGAAGAAACCTTCGGAATTGGTCAAATTCGTCACGAATATTTAATAAATACAACGTATCAGTTTGAAGTCCTTTTTGTTTGATCAGATGAAAGATAATTAAAATACTCTCTATAAATGATAAAAATAAATTTTACATTTCATCTAAAAAGAACAGACTTGTCGATACATTTCAAAATTTTAACCGACCAGTCACATCAGCTGTTAAGTGACCTTGTAATCAGGAAGTTTAGTTTGGTACCCAGCTCGAAGGATAATGTAATGGTGCAGATAATCAGGACGTCAAGGTGAGTACAATGGAATAACAAAAACTACATGGAATTTATAATGCTTTGTTGCGTTTTCCACGAGTTCGCAAAAAGTTATGTTATATTGTGTCCCAACAAAAACTCAAAAGATAAATGCTTACAAGGATATACATTTGAATATTTCATATTCCTTATTTCCATGCCCAGCGCTGTATGCGTAAATTAACACTGTGAGTCCATTCATTGCTTAAAATATTGTATTTTATGATATTGATATTAACTACATTCAATTTAAAACAGCTTATAGTTTATTTTATGATAAACATGTTATCACCTTTCACTGAAACAGACAAAAAAGACATTGCTTTAAAAAGACATTGCTTTAACCAAATTTAATATCGTCCAGTTCAAAATGGGCGATTTATTTCAGCCAAATTTAATATCGTCCAGTTCAAAGAGGGCGATATCTTTTAGCCAAATTTAATATCGTCCAGTTCAAAGAGGGCGATATCTTTTAGCCAAATTCAATATCGTTCTGTTCAAAATTGGCGATATCTTTTACCCAAATTCAATATCGTCCAGTTCAAAATTGTCGATATCTTTTACCCAAATTTAATATCGTCCAGTTCAAAAAGGGCGATATCTTTTAGCCAAATAATCGTGATCTTGTCAAAACCGTATGTTGTATTGTTCAGCCATGGTTGGATTTTATCAAACAAGTATATTGCCTTGTGCAAAATGCATATGGTTCTTTCAAATCCATATGCTGTCTTGCTAAGGAAGAATGTTGTTCTGTCAAACCTGTATTATGTTCTGTTCATACAGGATGTTATGTTGCTAAACCCATATTAAGCATGTGTTGTTTTATAAAGGCAGCATGTTGTTCTGATATTTTGGTATGTCGTCCTGTTCATCTTCAATGAAGAGGGATAACAATCACTTATTTTGTTAAGGACAACATAACAGTTTACCAAACATAACAAGACAACATTGTGTTCTGACACAGTAACATCACTATATCCTCTCTGAACAATACGACATGACACTGTGAGAAAACAACGCCTAAGCTATGACAGGGCGACATAACAGGATGACAGAACAATGTCCTCTCATAGCGAATCAACATAATAGATTTGAAACAACACCCTTTTTTAACAAAATAGTATATCAGTATAGCAGAGCATCACCTACTCTGAACAAAACAACATTCTAGTTTCTCCCTGAGCAAGACAGTATGTCGTTCTGACAGAAAAAGGTCCTTTCCGAACAAGACCAGTTTCATGTTGACAGAACAACCTCCTCTCTTAATCTTTTACATAAAATCACATGATGTGTACAACATAATGATAATATCGTGTAACAAAACAACACATTCTCTGAATATGACTATTTACTCATTTTAAATAATAACATACTATCGTTACGCTATAACAGCATGAGACAGAAAAGGCTTTCCATAAATGTCCGATGTTCTATGGTTAACTTCTAACCGAGTACTTTAACTTTTTAATTTTAAGAAATCAGTACACGAAGAAAACTAAATGAATAAGAAAACGTGGTGTAGTATTCACTAATTACTTCACACTGAACTTTTCTCGGCGGGTAATATTCAGGGAAATGAACCTACTGGGGAATTTGCAGTCAACTGTAGCGTAATGCCATACCCTTGAGGCTTGGGAATGTAAACTTGCTGCTCAGTACACATTATTACGCCTAGCACAGTTTGTGTAAGAATTATGTGTGTTTTAGCCTTCGTACATACTTTACTTTAAGAATAGGATGTAATACGCAACAAATTATTTAAGTACACCCCTTAAAAGACACATGGCTAAATAAACATCACCACGTGCGGGTGCACAGTCTGATCTTGATCTCTACATTGCCAATATGTTGATTATGCTGGGTATGCCGACTGATTCATTACCATTTTGAAATAAAGGGATCACTTTTGCTATACGTTTAACAAACGTAGTTGTATTAGTTTTGTAAAGAGATCGTCTGAAATAAGAAGCTTGTTGAGTGACAGAAGGGTGAAAGGTAATTTGTTCTCCGTACGTTGAGTGACTGACATAAATATTCGAATGTTATGTATGTAACTGATTCCGCGCGAACAGTGATGAATTACTTCCGGTACAGCGCGTGCAGCGTTTTAACAAGATAATCTACTTAAAACGATAATAAGGAGATTAATTTAATTGGAACTGTTTCTGATCGGACGCTCGATGATAGTAAAGCCATTACATGTTCCATGAATGTGATGTGATTCCAGCGGTTAAGAATGCACACTGTACCGAAATGCACGTGTTTTTCAGAACCACCTGCTCGTGCGCTAGGTCATCAATGTTACGCTTGTTTTACATTTTACGAGTGTATGTACAGACCTGCAGCGGGTAATTATGAGAAATGAATGTTTTTGTTTATGAAAACCTGTAAACCAGCGTCTGAACAGTATCTCGAAAGTCAGAGACGAAGCCTAAACATTGCAGATTCTAGGAAAGCGATCAAAGAAATGTATTTCTATTTCACAAGTAGCTAAAGAAACACAGATATTGTGTCTTGTCGCTTTATCTGACAAGTGAAATAGATATCATAAAATTTATTATAAATACAAACAGAGGCCATGTCTTATTGAATGCGTCTTATTTGTTGCAATTATATAGATATTTAACATCTTGGCCTGGAGGAGTTTATTTTTGACATCTGCACACTCAGAAATACATGCCTGTATATTCACCTCGTCAAAACAGTGATTATTAAAGTATTTTTTACATTTCTTTAGAATGTTGTAAACTTTGAGAGATCGTTTCAGGGTGTTGTAGTCAATCTAAAATTCTGAAGGTTTATCTAGAATTTTTTTTTTTAAACACGTGTCTCCCAAATGCCCCCCCCCCCCCTCGCCGAGTTACCCCTGAGCACTTACTATGATATGCACAACTAAAATTCATACTGACGCGTCCAACCAAGGTTGATGCAATTTCAACACGGGGTTTTAGAGATGAAGATGCGGACAAGGGCTTTTGGGGATGTAGAGCGGACAAGATTTTTTTTCCAATTTCAGGCCCCTTTGACCTTAATATTTGATTACATGACCCCAAATTGTAATATGCACAACTTAACTTCATACTGATGGTTCAGCACTCCCAAGTTTGATGTATATCCAATAAGAGGTTCTGGAGATAAATGCGGGACAAGATTTTCAAGTTTACGGCCCTTGTGACATTGACCTTTGACGAGCAGAAACAACAACAACAGCAGTCAATAATTACAAAAACGTATGCAATTTCTTCTTGTCATATGTCCTGTTTCTGACTGTCAAATATATATGTTGGATCAAGGCACACATCTGTCGGATATAGCCGACGTGGACGCTGTCATCGCACATCCGCGTTCACATTATGCTATATACAGCGCGTTACAATACTCGCTTCACCGAATTTGACTCGCTGTGACGCAAAGTACGTGTCTTTCGAACTTTAACTTCGATGCACGTTGTCCACAGAATTGACCAGATGTCAATCAAGTGACTTCATCAAAATTCGACGTTACGTATGACAAATAAATGCACGTGGAAAAGGTTTGAATGAATTCTTTTGTTATAAATAATCCGACATCAACAAAGGGGTGGGTTTATAGCACCATTGGCGTCATGTCAATTCATTTTATGATATTGTAGAACATTTGCATAAAAGGAACTGATAATAAAACTGTTCATAAAATGAAATATAGGGAAAGACGCGTGTGTACATATGCGACATAGTGAGTCAAATGATCGAGTATGACATCTACTTTTCAAGAAAATACTACCTGAAGCAAACATTCTTGTCAGTGAATAGTACCCATTTATCACGTGACTAAGACACCGTGGTATGGCATGCGCAGTTCATGTATTGCCATTTAGTTGATAGACTTGTACAAAAATAAATTATGTAGCCGCCATTATGTTTTGTTCGGGCTTTGTTTTCAGCATGTTTCGCTCAAGTTTTGCTGAGAGCCAGCTCCTTCATTTTCTTTGAGACTAAAAGTACACAGATTTTTTACGGTTTCATGACTAGCTAATGTTGTCTAAAAATAATACTCCCATTAAAGTTCTAACCACTAGGTCAAGAACATTTCCATCCGATAACTTACCTGTTCTGTAAATAGTTTCGTCCAAACTGATGGTGTCTCCATTTGCAATACTGACCCAATGTTGATCATAGCTCCACCCAGTGTCTTCTTGACCACGCCCATAATCTCTATGCACGAGTTCTTCTTCGAACAGACTTTTAATCGAACCAGCACCAGTACGTGCCCCGGATAAAGTGTCGTCTGCTACTTTTTCTAAAACTCTTCTTAATACTGTAGGACTTATTTTTCCTGCATAAATTTTTTCTCGTCTGCCTTTTCGTTTCCTTATTTTACAATCAGAACAAGTCACTTTTGCGTTTCTATTTTTACGATGGTCAACTGTAAGGTTCAAATAATCTTCTAAACTACTGTATGCTGTTTTTTTATGTTTCCTCTGCTTCCGTTTCCGGTGCCGACCTTTCTTTCTCCGTTTCTTCGTCTGCTTCCTGTGGGTTGGCATGACGATATTAGGTTGATATGAAGAACCTGTATGATTGTCGTCTGACGCTGAATGAAATGGAATAGATCGGCTGCTGCCTGAGTGGTTCCTGGAATTCTCTGCCTGAAATTCCACATACAAGAAAAACAACATTTAGCCGTTTTAGTAATAAAAAAACGAAGTGACATGGCTATGTATTCTCGAAGGTCATTATATTTAGAATATTTCAGAAGTTATACAACAACAATAAAAATCAATAAAACTCTATGTGCATCAGAATGTACTGTATGTTAAAAATGTCTGTCTGTTCACCCATCCATCTATCCAATTATAAAACCTCAAAAAAGTCATTACACAATTATTTGAACTTTGTATTAAACAAGTTGTTTACCAGTATTATGGCATTCTCTACGGGAGAAAAAACAAAATGTCTTTTTCCCACGATAAAAATCACTACAGAAAGTACGGTAAACAACAACACATGGTTCCCCTAAATATAAAATTAGGGTACTCTTATTATTTGGCAGTACCTGCTAAAATATTATTGAATTTCCAAAATCGTCAATATTTTGTATCAGTTTTCATTACCGTCGCATTCTTCACTCTGTTATATTGTTAATTGTCAACATATTTTTGTATCTTTTCCTTTCTTTCTGTTTTCCCCTATCTAAGTTGCATTTTTGACGCCGTGTGCAACTGTTGTCTCAAGGAATATTTTATGGCGGTAAATCAAAACTCATTTATGAAATATACATTAATAGAAAGTATTTTCGATATTTGTTTCGTGTTTGGTAAGTTAATATTTAGCTTATACCAAGTATGTTGTGTTTCTTTATCATGAACCAGCTAGCACGGGGAAAGAAAATATGTGCAAAATGCAGATAACTTGCTAACTATTTAGTGAGTGCACGAAACCTCCAATGTCATTGAAACAGGTCTTGTAAACTTGACACGGTTTTCTATGTTAACATTACTTGCATAGTTTGGAGACAATCCATCTCTGATAACTTCTCAAAAGTTCGTTTACGTCAATAAATCGAAGGTCTACCCCTAGCTAGTTAACCTTTGTGTTAAAGACTCATAATAAAAGATTACTTTAGAATCTCGGTAAATACTTTCGGATTACGAGCCACTTTACGTTCTCGTTAGATATCGACGTCGGCGCAGCGTGAGGTTTACTCTCAGTAAAAGCTTTTTTACTATTTAGCATTTTTAGCAATGACATTCCACAGAGAGTGCGGGAAGTTGGTAATGTTCTTTTTTCTTGATGTCTCTGAAGAAAATTGCGGCAACAGAGCGGAAGAAAATTATTTTGTTCGCGTGAAGTCGGTTTCTCCGGAAGCTACTAGAGTGGTAAAAAATGAACTTGCGTTCTAAATGTAAGACGAGCTTGTAGAACAATCCTATTCTGTTTGTATTTGTTGTTATTGTTGTCGATGATGTTGTTATTATTTTTCCTCGTAATGGTTTATCAAATGTTTTTTTTCTTCAAAACACGAACAATCTCGACTTTGGGTTTCATTACCAATGCAATTTTATCGTTTTTCAAACATATTTAGATGTAGTTCTCAATGTTGTATGGTTCTCAAGGTATTTAAATCTGAAAATATTATTTGCATCTGACCATTTTACACATACAATGTACTGTAGAGTATAGGTCCGTCCTATCACATGAACTATAACATTAGCTGGGAAGATGAAACAAGTAAATTCTGCGAATGGTATACTCTTTATACTGAGAAAACAATGAAAATTCTTAAGAGCACACCAGATAAATCGACGCCAAGGTGTCTTTTAATCTAGGATTGTAGAAGCATTTCATTGAAAAAGATGAAACTTTATATAACTGGTACGCTAGTATTTTGACCAAGATTTGAATAAATATTAAATTATATTGTTTGTAATATTTTTCTTAAGTTCCTTAAAAAGGGTTTAGTCACTTATTTTGTTATTTGTAAACCACATGCTTCGGTCATTTGACGTAAATAATAACATAGTTAAATAAGGCCTTTTCATTGGATGACAAATAAAGCTCCCAACTAAATATGTTTAATATCCGTGCATGTTCTCGTCTCCTGTCGCTACGCTCCCGTCAATCTTTTTATTTTCCATACACACTAACATTTGAAACATAATTAGGGGATGTGACTTTGTCATGTTAAAGTCATTTACCGTATCAAAAGGAAGCCGTATTTTCCTTTGTGAGTAGAAATTATCATTATAAGCAGTATATTTAGCTCAAACAGGTACAGATACATTCTGTCAGAACTGCATTTCTTCGTTGCGTAACAGAAGGTCAGATATCTGCAACAGAACTCTATATACAGATCTCAAGTTTGCAATACCACCCGGCTCTGGAAGCCATTCAGTAATTAAGCCATTTACCTTAATTTCATCTACAGAACATTTCGTCAGACCACACGGCTATACAATAGTTCCACAAATTGTATCCAGTTATCTTTATTTGATTTATTTCTCGTTTTCCTTTGAAATGATATCTTCATTCAGCTTTCTCTCAAATATTTAACAGGTGTATTCTTGGAGTACTTACCTTTGCTTAATCTTACCCTCCCTCGTCTAATGAATGGGCTTGGAATTGGTAAGAAAGATCAAAGAGAACGTGCTAGGCTAACGGTATGAGATAACACACTTGCTATTTGTAATTTATATGTAATGTGAATAAACAATGCATCGTTATGTAAATGTGTGGATACAGTTAAACCTGTGATAAACGCCACCATCAAAATGAACATCCTAGCGAGAAAACCCGACAAGGAGAAAAAAGGCGCTAAAGAAAACTTAAATTTGTCACAGCCGAGTTAAAGGTCTGATACTTTCCATATTGCTGTTTTCTCTTTACCAGGAATACACTATAACCGGGATATAGACCGCCCCCGTCTTTAATAAATTGATAAAGCGAAAATGAAAAACAAAAAGAAAGGGATAGGGTCTTTGTATACACTTTGAATTACACATTCTTGGACACAATATACTTGTCTAGGGCGCAAAAAAACTTTATTAATTTGTATTTTATTTGGTTGATTGTATGTTAAATTGATTGTTTTATATTTGCTGTAACCACAGCTTATGTTGTTTTACTGCTCGGCCACCATGAAACCATAGAAACCATGCGCCCATGCTTCAGAATTGATTGCGGAAACAGTCAAATTAAACACATGAACACTCCCTTACCACACGACCTCCTGGACAAGTCATAACATGTATACAGTTAGCAGAATGTACCTGTTAACCTTTCTGGAACTCTTTTCCAGCACTGCCGTTGCAATAATTACCTATCATGCATATTTAATGTGAAACAAACTTCTAAAACAACAATTGCTAAAATGGGTTTTAATTAAAACACCGTTTATTGCTTTCTTTATCTAGAGAATGCCCAAATTACCTATTAACTTAGAACTAATCGCTGCCTAGCTCATTTCAGTTAAAATACATTCTTCTTATTTAAATGAAAGAGTTCCTGGAACAAAATTAACTATTTTTCCTACGCAATTAAAGGTACGTTTCGCTTAACTAACTCAACTATGTTTTTGTAAGGCATTTTATACATGTACATGTTTTGCTTTAATCTGGTATTGCGTTCTGTTATCATGCATTTCGTTTTTCTGATATATTGTGTTGCGACCCATCTGTAAAAACCTTTTCAGTGACATTCTTTCGTTTTCCTTCTTTCTTGTTTTTGCCTTTACGTGGATACCAACATGCATGAAGTTCATTAGGATCTGGAGCCACAGGATACTGCTGGCTTTTACGATAGGATTTTACTATAAAAACATCCTAAAACTGCAAACATCTCCAAAAACCCAAAACACATGGCTTCCGGCGTTTTCGAAAGGCGAAACCAAAGATAAACGTTGATTGGTGTATTCAAACTGACCAATGAAAACAGGCCTTACAAACCAGGTATGTGTTACTTAAAACCTTGATATTAAATAACAAGAACGACGATATATAAATTTCTCTGACCTGATTATTTCCAAAATCATGCAAAATACCTAGTGTTAACTTGTTCTTTGTTTCTTTGCCGCTTTGTCGACGATTTCACAAACGGATACCGACTACGTTTTGTACGGAAAGGAACATCATGCATTAACATAACGTATTATGACACGGAAGGGAACTTGTGGTCTTGTGGTCTGTATTTTTTCCATATAAAGCGTATGAACATAATAGTTTGTTTGTTAAAGCATGTGTTTTTCAGTTACCAGTCAACAAACACTTGAACAACCTTTACTTTATTCAAAATAATTGGGAACAGCCTCACTTTATTATATTATACTTAAGTTACGACCATTTCTCATTTCATCACATACTTTCTTTACTAAATTAGGTAAGGGTCTAGTAAAACAGTGTACACATCTTCTGTTGTACATTGTCTTATAGCAAAGGAATAACGGTGTGTCTTGTTTTAATGAATAAGCTCCCTTTATAACGTTCTCGTTTAAACTATACTAGTTGATATCAACTTTTGGATTGTATGCATTGACAGGAGCTAAAAAATTCCTATGGTCATAACTGTTGCCTAATTTGATGAACAATTCACATTTGTTACTCTTTGTTTGGACCTATCTTGAAATCTTTAAATTTGCATATAGAAAAGGGGGAGCATTGATATAAAACCGAACTTGGTCTTGCTTCATCTATTTGACAGTTCACATTGTTTCATTTTCTTACCAAAAACCTAGTGAGCCGCTTTCTAGCTTTTTCAAAAGCTAACCTTGTGTAGTTTTAACGGGTACACGTATATAATAATTAACATTATTAACCACCTCCTAGAAAGAATAAAAGAAAGAAACGGACAACGAACAGTATATTGAGGCAGAAGAAACAAACAAACAAAATAGAAAGGACGTCTTTAAAAAGAAAGAAAAAAGAAAGAAAGAATAAACAAACAAACATGACAAAAGTCTGAATAGAGAAGCAGAAAGAAAGTGAATGTTTATGAAATGGTTCGGTAGGAATAAGAACCATGGGGTATCCTAGTTAAAACGCGTAATAATTAACATTCCACAACTATCTCCAAGACAGAAAGGAAGGAAGGAAGGAGGGAAGGAATGAGGGGAGGGAAGGAAGGAAGAGAGGAAGGAAGGAAGGAAGGAAGGAAGGAAGGAAGGAAGGAAGGAAGGAAGGAAGGAGGAGGGGAGGGGGGGGGGGAGGGAGGGAGGGAGGGAGGGAGGGAGGGAGGAGGAAGGAAGGAAGGGTGGGAGGGAAGGAAGGAAGGAAGGAAGGAAGGAAGGAAGGGAGGGGAGGGAGATAGTGAGGGAAGGAAGGAAGGAAGGAATATCGGTTTCTGAATCTCTTTCATGGCCAGTTAAAACAATTATTTTATCTACAGTTGCAACAGTTGAAACAGCCATTGAACAGTGATCCGTACAACATGGGACAAGTATTAGATTGGGTGGCGAGTCCATACCCCAAGCATCTGTGTGCAATATCATTATTATAACATGTTGATGTAACTACACATGTGGTACAACATTGTACTAAAAGTACAGTATCGGTTCTGTAAAAAGTAAAAAATTATATTCTATTGTCTGCTTGTTCATTTTACATACTACAAATGACTCGTATAGAATATCTAATTAACAAGATAATTAAACTTAAACCTTCTTTTTTGTACAATCTTTATAAAATAATTATGTATACCAAATATACTTGAAATCCCTTTATTTGTGTAATTTCTTTATATCTGCAGACATTAATGATCAAATTAACCCTTAGACATTTAAGGAGTAAAAATGAACTTTACTTTGAACATATTTAAGGTCTTATTTATCGCAACATGCTCATTATGTAAATGAATATTAAATTCCATTTCATAATGATAACAACTGTTGTTCTCGCCAGCAGACAGTAGCGTTTGATAGCTGAACCGTGTATGAAACTATTTTTCATTGTTTAATTACAACACAGTAAAATACTTTCAATGTGCGTGGGATATATTTTTGCAAATATTTACGTGTGTTAAAGATGATGCTTACCTGTATTGAAACGTTTAGTGTTCCAGAATTATTCCACGTAACATCTTTGTTAATCCCTGAGTGACCATAATTTGCAGATATTGTCCAAGCAAAGTAACCAATAAATATCACAAGAAAACACATATTTATTTTTTGTAACACTTTCAAAAATAATCTGTATCTCCTTTTTCGCGAACTGAGATTCTGACTTGCAGACGACAATGTTTCCGCGCGCTCAATGTCGTCTGCCTGGCCGCCATCTTCTGCGTTGCCCTCTTCATTGACCGCGCTTGATGTGACGTCCTCTCCGCACCTCATTAGCGCTGTTTTACTTTGATCTCGCAAGCAATATAGATATTACAATATCAAACAGGTAACCCCGCTCCACGATTTGCGAAAAACCTCTATAGTCGTAAACACTAGCTGAAATACGGTCGTAATATGCCTTTGTTCGCCTCTTTTCATGGTTTCCATTATATCATTATTTAGTCCAGAGTTTTGTATTGCTAACAAGTTTCACTTTTGCATAATTTGGTCAATTTGCGATGTAGGTATGGGTACGAGTTGCCGTGATTAAGGTACATCAAATGGGTGATTAGAGTCTTATCTATGAAATGTACCTGTAACATTTTTATAAAATCATTTTGAAGTATATATCGAAGTGTAATCTCCGTCGATAAAGTCCTGCTAAAATATTTGCGGGTGGTTGATTTATCTAGCCTATAAAATCATTAGAAAAATTACGCTTTCGGCTTAAAACTCTTATTTCCTTTCATCCTTATTCAGTTGATCGCAAACGATCAGAAAAAGTTCAAAAGTCTATCTTTGATTACACCTAGGCACATCACAAAAACCAAATATTCGCACAAACGCTAATTTCTTCAGAAACGCACCCGGAGACTTCAAACTTGGTTTCCAAACTCATTTATCACAATTAAATAAAAGTTACTATACGCTTGTCCACGTCTCTTCTCTTTAAAAACATCAGAGAGAATTCTTTCATAAACGAATTCCAAAATTTATACTTCTATCTCCTCAAAAACCATTAAACTGCAATACGGCTGTCATCAACGTACGCATATCTTTCACATTTCAAACGTTTATTCGTATCTCTTAACTCTGTGTTTTTCAGAATGTTTATGTTAAGAGTTGATAGGTTATAATCACTAAACTAATAACCTCAGCAAGTGTATCTGACAAATGAACGCGGTTCACATTTCCTTAAAGATCTCCTTCAGTTTATTCCACTTACCGTCTGTCGTAAAACCCGACGAACGGTTTTAAACTAATTCAGTCAAATATCTGTGTAAGGGTGTCTGCACTTCACTGTTGTTTTCCTATATAACAAAATAAAAAATAAATAAAAAACAATTATTTCGCTTGTTAAAAATGTACTTTATACAATTTTTTAAAAATATAACTCAGTCTCGTATTTTACCGTGAGATGTGACATTTTGAGCCTCAATTAATAAAAAAAAGCATAATTTTTATTTTATCAGAATATCTTAAACTAATGAAATTTTAAATATCTTTAAATATCTTTCAGTAAATTAACACAGCCGACTCAAGGTGACCTCGAATAGAGCTATCATCTCAAAAACACTTTTACTTTTTCTTTATACTTATTCTATCCTCTTAATTGTTAAAATTATTCATTAAGTGAAATGTATTCATCCAACACAGTACCACCTATGTATAATTCACAATATCCAATTGATAACCCTTATTTCAATTAACCTTTTCTCTTGTGTTACAAAGAAGTTATTGGATTCACAAATTAATCAAATTATGGGAAAGATAGATTCTGTCCTGTTCTAAATGATGTATGATATCCGAATTCAGTCACTTTAGTATGAGAAAGACACACAGTCACATTTCTCTTCTTTATCATAATTAGTCTTTCACCGTCTTTTCTTTTGAACAAACACATCGACTTTATTAAAATACGCTTAATCCAAAATATTGATCGATTCAAGTCCTCAAATCCATTCATGAAGACAAATTCCTCATAACCACTAATTACAGTACATGTATATGTTTCGGACATAAAATTTAAAAATATTTGACCGTAACAATAAAAGTTTATGATTTGAGCATTAATTGCAAACACGCACCGCTTTTAACCTTTTTCAACACCTTTCAACATCTCATTATAACTGAAATAAAAAGTAAATATTCAGTTCGCTATGAATATATTAAATGTATATAATTTACGACAAGAAACCCCTTGAAAAAATATCTTAATAAGAAACGTGTTAGTATTAACAACTAAAATTTTAAAACTTTAAAACAATTTTATTTAATTATCCCATAGGGAAATAGTCTTCACCCTGATCACCTATTAATGGATTAATACGCAATATATACACAACAGTATTTGATAAAATATTCCCAATCACTGTTACGCAATCAAAATAATGCCCTACAATTACCCTAAAGTAAATCATCCAACACTAATCACAAACACATTTCCTTTAAATACGAAATACACTATCCAGAACAAAAATCACACTTTTCATAATAATTACATGCACTAGCAGACATTCTAAATTACAAGAAGAAAAGACGCTGTCTGTCCTACATTTGAAAATCACAAAATTTATATATTAATTAGTCATAATTCTAAAAACTGCTCTCACGTGCAAAAGAACGTCTGCTGTTGCCTGACAGATCGCTGTGGTAATTTGTACGTATCATGGTCTCTTAGAGATACGAGTGGCAGAAATTAGCCTGTTCTCGGAGCTCTGTGATACATAGAACATGCACTATCATGCATGTTTTATCAGTAGGGGTGATAAAATAGTTTAATTTTGTATAGTTTTTGTACACTACTTTTTATGAAAAATGTTCAGATGTACAGAGTTCAAGAAAATGAGTTTTTGCCTCATTGATTACGAAAACCCTTCCTGCAAAGAAGAATGATTAATTCTTACACTGGGGGACAATGTTCACCTTTTACTCATTTTTATCAATGAATATTAAAACACTATATATGTACTAATTTTACCGACTCAGTAAATCATACTGTTATTATATAAACAAACATCCATTGTATAAGAGAGATAATGTCAAGTCGATTTTGACAATTACCATAAAGTATATTATCTTTTTTTTAATTCATTGATAATAATACATGTATAATATTCAAATGGAACGTACACTTTACTGAAACTTTAAAACATTCGATTAAATGCTTATACTGGGTGTAATGTTCATATATCTATTGCGATTTAGAATTCCCTCTTCACTTTATCTTATGGACCATTTTGAATTAAAACGTTCTCACACAAATATGAATATGTGTGGCCTTTAATTAAACAGTATGAATTCCCAGTATCCCGGGCGGTGATTTACTCGGTCAGTTGTTGATACTCTTTCAACTTGCCTATCACTTCAATCTTCATGTACAAACCATTTGTTTTTCGTCCAATTATCGAAATACTTGGAGCGAGGAATTCACCTTGGGACCAGGCTCTGCAGAATATTTGGAATACTTCGGTCAGTATGTGAAAAAATAGCCGATACCGTTTATATATTGATACCTCACTGCGTATCTGATCATAAGACACTCACCGTGCAGGCACGTACGTTCAGAATCCGCAACGAAAATGTTAAATGAGTTGGTTTTTACGGAATTCCGTTAGGGCCATCGCCTATGAATGAAATAATCTGAAACGCGAAAACACGAAATCACGAAAGTACGATGACGAAAACGCGAAAACACGATGACGAAAACTCGAAAACACGATGACGAAAACGCGAAAACACGAAATCTCGAAAGTACGATGACGAAAACGCGAAAGTACGATTATGAAAACGCGAAAGTACGATGACGAAAACGCGAAAACACGATGATGAAAATGCGATACAATTTCGCGTTTTCATCATCGTACCTTCGCGTTTTCGTCATCGTACTTTCGCGTTTTCGTGTTTTCGTCATCGTACTTTCGCGTTTTCGTGTTTTCGTCATCGTGTTTTCGCGTTTTCGCCGTCGTACTTTCGAGTTTTCGTCATCGTGTTTTCGAGTTTTCGTCATCGTACTTTCGCGTTTTCGTCATCGTACTTTCGAGTTTTCGTCATCGTGTTTTCGAGTTTTCGTCATCGTGTTTTCGCGTTTTCGTCATCGTACTTTCGCGTTTTCGTCATCGTACTTTCGCCTTCCGGTACGCATGCGCAAAACAATATTAACAAAACCAAACAAGTGAATCCTTGCAGTAGTCTTAAAGATATGACTTGAACATATTTTTATAATATAAACTAAGGGGGATAATACAAGAGTTATATGAGCTGGAGTTATGGTTTATAAACACTGCGCTAATGTACACCTAATAATATATCCATGCTCTATGTTCATACTATAACTTCAAAAGGTTTCGAGGGATTGCTTTGAAACTTATTTGAAATATAGGTAGGGGGTGATGACAGGAAGTGCATTAACTAAGAACCATAACCCTTTCTTGCCAGATTTTTAAGTTATCTCCCCTTGTGACTTGTTTTTTCACATTTGCTATAACTTACTATAACTACAAAAGTTCAAAAGGATTGCTTTGAAACTTGAAGTATATAATGTATAGGCAGAGGGTGATGAGGGAGAGGAAGTACATAAATAAGAACCATAACTCTTGCCAGGTTTTTAAATTATCTCCCCATGTCACTTGTTTGTGATAAAAGGACAACTTCAACACTTTGGCAGGGGTTCACTCCAAATTTGGACCATGTATACTTTATGAAGTGTATAAAGCAGTGCACAGGAACAATAACTATAGCTTGTATAGTTCTTAAATTATATCACTTAATTGATTTTGTAAAATAAATGCTTGCAGCATAACTTAAGCACTATTGCACAGATTAACTCCAAACATGGAGCATGGATATATTATTAGGTGTACATTAGCGCAGTGTTTATAGACCATAACTCCAGCTCATATAACTCTTGTATTATCCCCCTTAGTTTATATTATAAAAATATGTTCAAGTCACTGCAAGGATTCACTTGTTTGGTTTTGTTAATATTGTTTTGCGCATGCGTACCGGAAGGCGAAAGTACGATGACGAAAACGCGAAAGTACGATGACGAAAACGCGAAAACACGATGACGAAAACTCGAAAACACGATGACGAAAACTCGAAAGTACGATGACGAAAACGCGAAAGTACGATGACGAAAACTCGAAAACACGATGACGAAAACTCGAAAACACGATGACGAAAACGCGAAAGTACGATGACGAAAACGCGAAAACACGATGACGAAAACTCGAAAACACGATGACGAAAACTCGAAAACACGATGACGAAAACGCGAAACCGCGAAAGTACGATGACGAAAACGCGAAGGTACGATGATGAAAACGCGAAATTGTATCGCGTTTCATCATCGTGTTTTCGCGTTTTCGCGTTTTCGTCATCGTACTTTCGCAATTTCGTCATCGTAGCTTCGCGTTTTCGTCATCGTACTTTCGCGTTTTCGCGTTTTCGTGTTTTCGCGTTTCAGATTATTTTATTCAAAGGCGAATATGAAGATTGCCCTAACGGAATTCCGTAGGTTTTCCATTCTAAGATATTACACGTTTATATGTTTGTTATGCAGAATATGCTCACGTTTATTTGCATTAAAAGGGTTTTCATGTCAGGAATAGTTTTTCTGTTTTTTTTTAAACGAAAATCTTTATACCATACAGTAGTTTTATGAAAACACGCTATAATATATAATATAAACAACGCGCAGACATTTTATTCAGAACTAACGTTTTGACTTCTATAGCATCGAAAACGGTTATATAGACATATACGCCGACAAAAAAAAATTAATGAACTGAACAATTTTTAGTTTTCGCTAAAAACATATACTGAATTCAGTATCAAAATCATTGCCTTCCTTACTCGTGTTGAATTAGTATGAATTCCAGGGTGGATGAGGTAGAACAGTTTTTATAAGTACGCTGGTTTAAGATCATATTAAAAAGGAATATCTGTACAGCGGTGCTTTGTGATTACAGCATGTTTAGTGGGATAATCTGAATGATCATTTTATCAGTTATTATACAAAAAAGCACAGTAAGAACATGTTCAATATATAAACAAGATTGTGTATCGAAACCGTTATGGTTTTAAGGCAGGAAACAGGATTCGAACCTGTAATGTTTGGTAACATTCCTAGCTATGCGATTTAAGAACGTAGTATTCCGCTCGTTAACAGCGACCCCCCTTCTGTCCGTATGTACTACATGTACCTATGAATTGATAGACCTTGTGCATTTGGTACAGTTTCATATTCCATTTAAGCCAATGCTACACACTAGGCAAACATACCTTTGCTTAAGTGATTGCCATTGTCCACTCAATGTGTTGATGACTGTAGTGTCTAGGCTTCTATAAAACACACAAAAATATGTATCTCTTTGAAGGAGTAAAATACTATAAATCACATAACCTCGAAGCGGCCACACACAGACATTGCTATATCTAAACATAAAAACTACCAGACACTCAAGCCGGACCTGCCCCTTACCGAGAGGCACTTATGTTTTGTTTCTTAAACCAACAGAGCACTTGTTCGTACTCATATATAACATGCACTTGGAACTTAATTATATTTTCCCTCTCTGTCGTTATTAAAACGGAAGCAATTTTCATAAAAATGATCTTATCGCGTATTTTAAATAGCTGGCTTAAACACACATTAAACCAGTTATTCTAGTGCTTGAATAAATTTTGTTTGTACATTATAGCTGGGTTAAAGACAATGTTGAAAGCCATGCACCTACACACTCACTCCGGTCACAGCAGCCTTTTTGTATTCCTCCCTCCTGCCTTACAACTTCGTTTCTAGGGTGGCACAGTCTGGTCACATTTTCTCCCTCCTGCCTTACAACTTCTTTTCTAGGGTGGCACAGTCTGGTCACATTTTCTCCCTCCTGCCTTACAACTTCTTTTCTAGGGTGATACAGTCTGGTCACATTTTCTCCCTCCTGCCTTACAACTTCTTTTTTAGGGTGGCACAGTCTTGTCACATTTTCTCCCTCCTGCCTTACAACTTCTTTTCTAGGGTGGTACAGTCTGGTCACATTTTCAGGAGTACAGGATAATGACGAAAAGATTTTCGTAATGAATTTATACCTGTAGGGCCCCCGAGTCATGTGGAACTCTTCTGACACTGCTAATTTCATGGCTGATGCAGTAAATTGCTCATTGATACAACCGGTAATTGCAAAGAACATACATGCATTTTCATTAAAAGTTTTAATCAATATATTTAGTGGTCATAAACGGGTGGGGTAAGGAGCAACTGAGCTTTCAATTGAAAGCTGGCTATTACATTAAACTATTAGATGCCTGACCATTGTTATTTATCATTCCAAGCCGAATACTTCGAGTTAATTTTCATGCTATCATGTATACAAATAGTGCTGAGTCAGTTTTAAAAACATTTCTTTTAGTGTTAAAGCCTTTCTAAGCCTTCTGAATTTATATTCTAACCAAACAGCTGCATTTTGTTAAACTGAAGTACATCTCAGTTTCTTCTGATTTAGATATGCCTGCGGAGTTCTGATGGGTACTTTCGATACAGACATGCCTGAGTGGTACTTTCGATACAGACACGCTTACAGAATCCTGAGTGGTACTTTCGATACAGACACGCTTACAGAATCCTGAGTGGTACTTTCGAAACACAGTGCCCTATGTGGTACTTTCGATACAGACATATCTACAGAGTCCAGAGTTGTATTTTCGATATAGACCTTGCAGAGTCTAGTGTAGACTGGCATCAGTCGTTAGAGTCATTACTCATGTCTTTTCTGGACATTTTAACATTTAACATTTTCACAATTTCTCCTTCCCTTGACTCTTTGATTGAGACACATTTTTGATAGAGATAGTTTTCTACAAAGAAAAAAAGGGCTTGAAGAGAGATAAGACGTCTCAATCTCAACATACTGTTATAAGTCGAAGTCTAGTGCAGTGTTTTCATAAATACACGCGTGGTATGTATACATATACGCCTGCAGACATCAGTGGTACTTTCAATACAGATATGATGGCAGAGTCCTGAGTGGATATTTCGATACAAACATGCTTACAAAGTCCTATGGGGTACTCTCGCTACAGACATGTAAACATAGTGCTAAGTGGTACTTTCGATACAGACGTGCTTGAAGAGTCCTGACTGTTACTTTCGAAACAGATATGCGTATAAGTCCCAAGTGGTTCTTTCAATACAAACATGCTTGTAGAGTCCTGAGTGGTACTTTCGATGCAGACATGCGTGCTGATTACTGAGGGGTTGTTTCGATACATATGTGCTTACATAATCCTGAGTGGTACTTTCGATACATACATGCTCGCAGAGTCCAGAGTCATGAGTGGTACTTTAGATGTATACGTGCTTGCAGAGTCTTGAGAGGTATTTTCGATACAGAAATGCTTACAGAGTCCTGAGTGGTATTTTCGATGCAGCCATGCTTACAGAGTCATGAGTGGTACTTTCGATACAGACATGCTTACAGAGTCATGAGTGGTACTTTAGATGCAGCCATGCTTACAGAGTCATGAGTGGTACTTTCGATACAGACATGCTTGAGTAGTCCTGAGTGGAACTCTCGATAGACAGTGTTGTAGCGTCCTA
Organism: Saxidomus purpurata; assembly: GCA_022818135.1. Taxonomy (NCBI): domain Eukaryota; kingdom Metazoa; phylum Mollusca; class Bivalvia; order Venerida; family Veneridae; genus Saxidomus; species Saxidomus purpurata. Next base: position 42,567,421 of record JAFMSR010000001.1, on the reverse strand, counting down.
AGTGGCACTCTCGATATATCCAGGCTTGTAGATTCCCGAGTGATACTTTCGATACAGACATACTTGCAGACTCCAGATCGGTACCTTTAATACAGACATACTTGCTGAGTCCTTAGTGGTACTCTCGATACATACACGTTTACAGAGTCTAGAGCAGTACTTTCAATGCAGACATGCTTGCAGAGTATGACGCATTTCTTTCGATTTTCGATACAGACATGTACAGTGTTTTGCGTTTTTCTTTCGGTACAGACACTCTGCAGTTTCATGAGAGGTACTCTTGATACAGGCGGGCTTGCAGATCCCTGAGTGGTACTCTTGGTACA
>JAFMSR010000001.1:42542401-42557560 GCA_022818135.1 Saxidomus purpurata | reverse complement strand
TATAGGCGCTTCTGACAAGATATTTAACTCTGTCATAGTACAGATGAAAGATTACTAAGAGTTGCTTGCCCTTCGTCTGTCAGTTCATGCATTGCACTGAATGTACGTAAATAGTCGCAGACCATTGTGATAACAATAATATAGTTGAAGACGTTGCCGTCATCTGACCTGCACCAGACTACCCCTCTCTCCACAAAAAAAAAAACATTTTGACGAAAAATAGTATATGTTAATTGTATGACTACTCTAAATCTTTTTCCATAGACTTACTGTATAGCATTTAAGCACGGTCCGCATACCAAAACATTCGTATTATTCAATCGTATCCAAAGTTAACAGAGTATTTCAGACCCTTACGGCCGAACTCTTAACACAATATTTTGTTGAATACGACCGAAAAGTAGTTCTATATTACTGTCCTCTGTTTTAAAAATTATATAGTAACAGATCTGAATAATATCAAAACATTACAGAAAAGCATATAATTATATTGTTGTTTTTCTTATAATTTGTAACTTAAATCAACGAGGTATCTGTTCTGTATAGAACTATTTTCTTACGCGGTTTTTATCGTTAGACCGGTCTGACATGAGAAAGTAAGACCCGTGAAATACGTATCGCTACATCGGATACACTAAATTCAGTGTTTCCGCGAGAGCGCGTTTTCTGTGGTTTTTACCCACTCATTTTGTCAATGACGCAACAGAAATAGCAAAGAGCGTCTTCTATGACGCAATTAAAAAGTGTATGATCAAATTACTACAAAAACAACATCTAAAAACCTCTCAAAACGCTTCGAAATGCAAGATAAATTGTTGACAAAATACGCTTCCGGTATGGGATATGTCTAATTTTGACCCTATTGCGTCGTCGTTGTCGTCTGATTTCGGATCGACCCGCATTTTGTACCATTGCGTTTTTGTGTGTGTTGATTCCTATGATACCGTCATCATAGATCGTAGACGCACAACAAGAGATGGTCGACGAACCTTAATAGGGGAAACAAAAACGTCTTTCTGAGTGATTTTAATGATCATTTTGTAGTCATTTCGATCAGACTGTCACTATTTAAAGGGGTTTAAGTGTGCCAAATAATATCCAAGTTTAATGTCTATTGTTGAATGCACTTATGAAAAATTCACTTTGTGGACAAATTTGACTTTTTATAAAACTTCTTTAACACATAGTCATGCCTTTTATTTTTTTACAATAAAGGGTATGATCCTCGGAGTTTCTAAATGACCCCACATTATGATACAGGGAATTGGTACCCAGGGTCTTCCTCCTCCATGAAAGCCGGAAGATGCAGTATGACCTTAGCTGTTGGGTGCGACGTTAAATCCGAATTAATTCGCACAATACAATCAACCTTATGGGCATATCCCATAACTTTTGAATGACATTTAAAGTTGTTCAAACCATAAATTTTCAGTTCAGTTTTGTCAAAATCCATTTCTCAGTTACGATTCACAGCTTAATACTTCATAGGGTAGTTGAACATAGTCACTGAATGACATAATGTAAGCACATGGGTTCCTATCTCAAAAGTAAAGTTTACACAAATGGTGAAAGGTCAAAATTTGTGGACAGTTGTGTCTCCAGTTTATAACTTTACTCGTGCAAGGGTTGTCCTGATATTCACACATGTATGTGTACAGTCTATGTTGTCCTGATATTTACACATGTACGTGTGCAGACTGTGTTGTTCAGAGACAATCGATCCTCCAGCACTTTCAGTCCTTTGATTTATATATGTATAGTGATACTTTATAGCCGAAAATTGCACCAGTAGGACATCACCCCCTCGTCTGTAGGATTTTTGTTTACATTCTGTCAAAAAAATCAATATTTTCAGATAGCCACAGAACACCGTAAAATTAATCAGAAAATTAATAAACTATTTTTTTGTTATGTTCAACCATTGTACTTTCGATTTTAATTCTAGAAAACTTTAGTGCTACTAATCATTTTAAACCAATCAGAAACCACAGATATCTAATAGGTCCGCAAGTTCCCTACACAAATTGGCTGGTTCCAAGTCCCGCCGATTTAGTGAAGTCATACCTAAAAGAGGGAAATAAACCTTGCGCTGGCAAAGCTTTATATCGATGTCTTGGTAAGGTTTTTATCTCGGCCTAAGTAACTTTTTTAATTTCTAGAAGTTTACCAACATCTCTGCAGAAATATCTGTATGAAAGCAGCAGATAAGTCAAATCCAGTCTTATAACACGAATACCCCATCAACCCAGTCAAGAGACGATGACGATGCCGCTTCGAAATAAGTCGTATTTGAACATAACCCAGTCATACGCAAAGAAGAAAATACGTCACATATAGATCTAGATATATATTATTGTCAGCTTTTAATCTTTACCTAAATTTCAGGCTTATAACGTAATTTACATCGCTATGAGGTAAGTTGTTTAATTCATAAGTACAATGCAATGTTTACTTTTTAAATTTTTCTCAATGAAACATACGATTGCTCTATTAGACATTTAACCAAGTTAACACACTTTTATGCTTGTCGTGGCATGTACGTGTAGCCTACTCTATTTCAAACAGGTAAACCTGAATATCGATATTCTAAATAAGGTTTAAATATGTTTATACACGTAGTGTATTTATGAAATATACAATCTAAGCTTGTACTGAGGGCGGGGTATGGATAGTATTTGCTTAAAATGAGCACAGAGCTGCTCATATCTGGGCATTTCATTGTTGGAATGCATGTGGTTATGAGGGAAGAGAATTTTGAAAACGATGATTGGCACATATATTATTTATTTTAGGACTGTAGCGAATATCCGAGTACTCGGATATCCACGATCTAGTCCAGAAAATCGAGTACGGATATTCGTCGTTACTGAGATCTTTGGATCGCGATCTTTTTCACACACACATATATATAAGTTGTACAAAGTATCTCTATGAAACTTCTAAAACACGAATAGTTCTTGTTCATTTTCTTGCAGTTTTACGACAGGAAGTAAACAAACACCTAGAGCTAGCAACGTAGCATTTGCATTAAAGTAGATTCGAAGAAATTATTGTATGCATTTCAAAACACATACGATGATATTATGTTGAAAAGACATAAAGTATATGATTGAAGTGTTTAGCGTTTTTATGTCGTTGTTATTTAATGCTGATGTTTCGTGGTTCGTAAATCGTCAGCTCTGATTCGCGGATCGGATGGGATCGCCACTTGTCCCGCGATCCCCAGCCCTAATTTATTTAATCAAAATATGTTTTACTGCTTACAGGATTATGGCATGTTAGAATCTAGTACAAGAGAAGGAAGCTGATAAACAAAAATGGAGGTATCTGGTCAAAGGCAGAGAGGAACAGGAAAAGACACGATAACAAAAGCTTCAGAGGAAGATAGTGATGTGTTTTGTCAGCCTTGTTACAGCGACGGAGACTGGGTGATTGCTGTGGGACATTGTCAAAACTGTAACGAGTTTATGTGTGTAACCTGTCTGAAAGTACATCGTAAGCAAGCGATGAGTAGAAATCACGCGATTGCAGAAGGTGAACAAATGCCAAAGTCACAGACGTTATCCGAGGCGTTTGACGTATGCTCAGAGCTATGTTCCGCTCATGACAATGAAATAATAAAGTTCTATTGTCCATGTCATGACGTGGTTGGCTGTGGTGACTGCATGGTTTTAGATCACAAATCATGCAAAGTTGAACGAATACAAGATATATCAAGAAAATATTACAACGGACTCGAGCATAAACACCTTCTTCAGACTGTGGAGAAGTTTGAAAAAGATCTCGAACAAATTAAAAATGAAATCCAGGCAAATGAGCAAAAAATTGATACTTTTTATTCAAAAGCTGTCGATCAAATTAAACAATTCCGAAAGCGTATAAACTACCATTTTGATGAAATGGAATCTGCGATTATTGCCGAGTTGGATAAGAGGAAAGAACATGATAAGAAAGCAATCAAAGAGGTTAAGGACAAAAAAAATGTGGCTGAATGTGAAGCTGAAGCTATGTGTAAGAAACTGAACCTGCAGGCTCGCAAGGCAAATGAGCTCTTCGTCACTGCAACACGAATGAAAAAAGATCTGTCAAGTTTTGAGGATCAGATTAGAAGATTGGAAGAGTTAAACTATGTTACGGAGTATGGATTTGAGGAGTCGAGTGAAATAGAGGAAATTCTAAGTACCAAAGCACCTCTAGGCAAGTTAATTGAGAACCCAAATGCTTTGTTATCCCGGAAGAATGTTGCAGATATGGAGCCGGAATTCGTTGGTGATATCAACATGAGGTCTGATGAAGATAATACAGACTGTAATATTCTGGCTACAGCTCTAGTCACACCAGCAATAATTGCTGTAGTTGACAGGGACAATAAATGCGTGAAAATGATTGACACTGATAAAAAAAAGATAATTGGAAGACATAAGTTTAACTGTTATCCCGTAGACATTGCTGTTATCGGTGAAAATGAAATAGCCGTTACGCTTCCTGACGAAAAGAAAGTCGTTATACTGCTCGTTTCTGAACAAAACAGACTTTATATTGATCGTACTTTAAAAACTAATGGCAGGTGTACAAAAATTGCATATAAAAACGGCATTATTGCACTGTCATATTATGATTCTAATAAGGTTGACGTCCTGACTGATAAAGGTGCTGTTATAAAATCAATTCCTTCCACAAACTACCCTGAAGCTCTTGCTTTTGCTCATGGATCAGAGCATGTCTTAGTGAATAGCAGTAAAACTGTCACAAAGTACGATGTTGATGGAGACGTCATTGCAGCTTACAAGGACAATGATTTAAGTCCCCGTGGAATGACGGTTTTACAAGATGATACAGTAGTTGTGTGTAACTGGTTTTCAAAATGGAAAATCATTTTCCTTTCACCCAAGTTTGAAAAGTTAAAAGAAATGTTATATGACAACAAACATGTCCATTATCCTTATTGTATATCATTCTCGGAAGAAAGCAAACGACTGTTCGTATGTAACAATGTATCGATGCTCGACTTACAGTTGAAAAATACAATGAAAGTGTTTCAGCTAAAGTAGATGTGCTAAACACGAAGACAGGGGAAAAGGTTTTCCGATTTCGATCTTGAACTAGTAAATTTTGTATCTTTAGAGTATCTTCAGTGAATAACTGTTGCATTCCTATGAAGAGCTATTGATTCGGTACTTTTTATTTTGAAGTGAAGATTTATTGTTGAAACACTTTTCTTTATATTTCAATATCTGCAAAGGACGGTTATAACTTAAAAAAAGAAATGTATATTTTTTTGGCGGGGGGGGGGGGGGATGTTCTGATTACATGATAAGGAACTGTATTCCTATTTGTCTAAACAATTTTGATAAAAGTAAAACTGAAAAACATACAATCTTACTTTCTTGTTCCCTAAGAAACTTACTAAATAGCATTTCCCTCACATGTTCAAACCAGACAGTATACATTTCTAGCAAGAAAAATTTTAGGAATATCTGATACCGTTTAATGTTAGGAACGACGACGTTGAAGTTTTAAGGTTGTATTTACATGTATACTTGATGAAAATGTGTGTACACTCTGTAATCGAGATTAAGATGCGCACTTCGCTTACTAAGTAATACATTCTGAACGGTGATGTAACTTGAAACATGTCATCGATACGTTTATTCAAATGAATAAAAGCGATATTCGAATCCGCATTATTTGGCTTACTGAATGAGAACGATAGACTTGCTTACATTTAATATCCATAGTAGCCTATCACAGAAAACTAAAAATGGTAAATAAAAATTGTCATATAGTCACCGAATTGTACAATTTTCTGTTCAAATTACCACCGAACAGTGCGATGTTGTTTTCAATAACAGCTTGTTGCTACCACAGCAAGCAGCCGATTTTCAGAGTTCACAAATAAGATAAATAAGATTTCTGAGTTATCATATTACAAATTATGATGTCTTTACCCAGAAACAGATCTAAGGAAGAAATATTTCTGCGCTGCAGTTCTCTAAAACAAGTGCCAGCAGCAAACTGTTTCTCATCGTTGTATACTCAAAGGCAAAAGAAACGCAATCTTTTCAATGTATCATTATACTTTGAAAAAAAGCGCATATTTTTCATGAAATCAAGCTATTTAAAATAACCATTGACTAGTTTGCTCAAAACTATTTTTAGTTTGTGCTGCAATGGTCAATTCTTACCACTGATTTTGGTATGACTTAGCACAGTTGCGTTTCTTTCGCCGATCCGTGTATATTGCCAAAACTGAAGTAAAGTCTTCAAAAGTAATTTGTAAACAAACGGCCAATAGATAGCACGTGTCTTTTACATTCCTGGTGGAAAATTTAAATTCTTCAGAAATGGTTCTTACGTGACCGTCTACCAATATAGTAAAAGAGATAACCGCAATGAATTGTGTGACATAACAACGAAGAAAGCAACTTTATAGGCCGTGAAGATTATTCGGTAATCTCTGTCAATGTTTAACGGTTGACATGTTCTAACATCTTCAATTATTAAAGCATTAACTTATCACACTCTTTTATTGGTTTACAGGCGACTCAGTGAGGATAGTTTTACTATTTTCTTACTTGATAAATCTTTTGGGTTACAGTAACGCCCGTTTTATCAGTAGTTTTGCCACTTACAAAAGAACAGTTTACTTAAGCATTGTTCCTGTGACAAAATAAAAGAGTTGCAGAACCCGGGAACAATCTTCTTAACTTACCTGATCATACTCTGTGTTCATAATCTTCTGAATCATTAAGATCATGAAAATCATACCATTTTAGCTAGGAGCTCGTTAGCGCTCCTTGATTTAGATATACCAATTTCTGAAAAACACTAATCCAAGTCACTCACATTGTCTGATCTATGTAAACATGATGCAGCTTTTTGTAAAGCTAATGGAAGCAGGAGTAAGCAATTTTATTTACTATTTTGTCCTACGAGAGGCAACACGGAAGTTGTCATGACCTGATCACGGCGGGGAAAATGATAACACCATTGCAATCGGAAGGAGTAAAGATTTTGTGTCCGTCGATGCGTAGATATGAACATTTTTATTTCCTATCAGTGGAAGAATGTTCAACAATAAAAATAAGTTTATTCTAAAGAATGGGACTTATACACACTTCGCATTTATGTTTGGTTTAAACTTCGGATATCATAAAACGGTACGCACTCTTTAGAATTTTGCTGCAGAAATCAGCCACTGTGTATACACAATTTATCCTGCAAAATACAGCAGCAAGCAAGAACTTTATTCATTATCTACCGTATTCAAATATCGGCCAGCAATAAAACTCGTTAAGAAAATTCAGTATTTTGACAGCCAACTTAAGTTTCAAAGTACAATAGGTTCTAAAGACAGAATGGGTAATAGATTTAGCTAATTTCAAGTGTAATAATAGACTCATTCAATACAGGATCTCGTCTGTATTTCGGACCCCCTAAACCCAAGATAGGGTTGTAAATGTGGACTAGTTGACTTCTTACAGTTTCGCCGTAAGTGTGCTTACCAGTTTCAATGTGCCACATTTCCTGTAATAAGCAGTAATACATTTGTAAGTTCTGAGTAGGTCGTGTTACAAATGTACGTATTTCTGAAGGATGCGTCATACACACAGCTGGCTGCATACAATTTAAAATCAATTCTTATCTAAAGTACAACTACAATTTTGAAATAATTTTAAACAACAACATGATGTGTTATTAATGAACACTAGTTATGTGATATTAGAGTAAATGGATAGTAACCAAAAAGTAGTGCTGTTAGCGAAGTATTTACACGAACTTTAATGATCACTCTTTGTCTGTAATATAGAAAAAAATCCTTGTGGAAGCAACTTTCAGTGCTTTGATTCAGATATGGTGTCAACATGTTACCTTTACTTGGCCACACACTTACACTGGTTTCCATATATCATATTCATTTCTAAGACAATAACCCTTAGTTTACCACCAGTCCTACCGACACTTGTCTTCTCTGTATTTTACCAATTTCTATGGCGATTACCCTTAGTTGACCACCTACCTACACTGGTTTCCCATGTATAATACCTACTAGTATTTCTAAGGCAACATACTATAGCTGACCACTTAACCTACACTGGTTTTCCAATTAAAATACCTCTTTCTAAGGCATTAACCCTTACTTGACCACCTACCTATACTGGTTTTCCATGTATTATATCTTTTTATTTGAAATGGCCCTGGTTTGACAATCTGACAGCACTGGCTTTCCATTTATTATACTTTTGTAAGGATATGTCTCTGAGTTGACCAACTACCGCCACTGGTTTTCAATGTCAGTGTCAGTGTAGCGACGACCTATGACCTTGACGTCAGACATAGACAGCGTATAAGACCAACCAAGAATGACAACAGGGGTTAAGAAAACCTAAGAAAAGAAGACTGTCTAAAATGCAGTCAGTCAGCGAAGAAGAAAACAGTCATTTTCTAAAATGTGACGAAAGCAATCAAAATGCGTCACATAGCAACCGAAAAGTAAAACTTACCAGACAACAGACATAGTAGATGATGGCAAAACAATCAAAGCATTTAAACTTCATAATGACCCAGACACATCTTAGTGTCAAGCAGACTAAATCAAAAACGCCCGACAGTCATTCGCAGCAGAATTGACAGCTTGAAGTACGATATTGCTTCCAGCATGAACGAAGGCTGAACAGATCACCTCGACGTTCAACCTTCATGTGCGAATGTCGAGCACATACGCCCGACGTTCGACATTCATTCATAAATGTCGAACAGACTAGCGCAACGTTCGACAATCATTCGCAAATGTCGAGCAGACTAGCGCAACGTTCGACAATCATTCGCAAATATCGAGTAGACTAACGCGACATACGGGCGATCGTTACGGAGGCTTTCTAGTCTCCCAGAAGGTGACGGTACTAGCATATTTGCTAGGGTATCCGGGCGACACTTTTAGCGCTAATGAGAGGATGAGTTTTTGACCCAAAATCAATATATAAGCAGTTGTAACTTCAACAAGAGAGGGAGATGCGATATTTACCGTAAGTTTAATAAACTTTTTATCATTTGGCAAGTTTTCAAAATTAAGTTTCAATTAGCATTTAGATTTTTGAGACGTTCAGAAAGATCGTGCAATTTTGTGCATTCTACACCCAAAACAAAGATGGCGTCGAAAATACATAATGGACAGATGCCACAGAGAAACTGTATTGGAGGATTACATTACAAGAAAACAAGGCAACCGATCAAAAATTCTTTAAATTTGGGAGGGTGACTATTTCATAGATCAACAAACATGTATTTATTTTTTAGATGTGACGTTCATAAGTACCTCTTCGTGTCCAAAGTTCAGTTTTACGTTGTGCTGGCTTAGCTTGCGTGCAAAGTTAGGTTTGGGCAAGTTTATCACTGAAGAGAGTATATCAATATCTAGTTTTTTCCCAAAAACATTTAAATAAATGAAAAAATTAAAATGTACAAAACCATGCAGCAAAGATAGCAAGAGCCATTGCCGCTTAAGGCGCAATGGATTGTTGGTAATAGAAGAACGTAATCGACGTAATAAAGGTGAAGTCATGACGTCAATACAAACGTTGTCACTATGTTACAGACGTCCACATTTAAACAAAGCATTTACAGAGAGAGCACACGAAAACACGCATCGTTATGAATTCAGCATTTTCTAGAGTTTAATAGAGGTAAGAATTTACTCACATTTTTTTCAACCACTTTAGAAAAGTTTAGCACATTAATTTTTCAAAAGTCTTGTAGATTATTAATTGAGGAATAAGTTAGGAATTAAATCACTAAACTGAAATGAAAGCTGTGCTTGAACCTTGAACCATGTATTTATTTATTTATTTATTTATTAAGCATTAATTAAGACAGTGTTTAGACAGTCATGCACTATATATAAACATGAGAGTAGTCGCTTAGATATAGGTTATTTGCACAACTTATTTTTTATTTTTGATGCCGGGGGGGGAAGAGAGTGATAAGGCGTTGGAGCGGGGTTTTGCTTTTACTTTTGCTAGGCGGTGTACAGTTTCCCAACTGCTTTCTGCTTAGTTATTACTCATTTGCTTCATTATATTATACTTGTGTCCGTTTACAGATGACTACACATATTACAAGCACAGAACGAGTTCGAGTTCAGATATCCGTAGAGAAAGGTGTGCTGGGATTTCCTATCAGTCCAGCCCAGTACTATGTTGCAGTGGTCGGATCTGGACCACAAATGGGAAACGAAAATCCTTACATTGCACCACGCTGCAAGCGCGTTGGGAATAACATATGGGTAAAAGAAATATGGTACGTATTCCTGACTGATGTCGTCTGCTTATTTTATCCTCTTGAGTATTTCTTGCTAAATACCTTAAACAAAAGTTTTTAGATAATTTACATTTTTGCAATTATTAGAACGTTTTCTAAGCAGAACAATGCTAAGACACACAACTGTCGTCTCCGTCACATTTATTATAAACTTCTGTCATGGCAAAATCTGTCTTTTTGTCTTCATGTACTATAAACAATAAATAGAAATGTGAGTTGCACGCAAATGATAGTGAGGGTATTGAACTCGCAACATCTGTATAAAAGTGTTTTATTTCTCAGTGCAACATTGACAGTTTGGTAGATTCTACAAGGACTTTGATATCTTACAGGGCTCCAAAGGAGAGCTGGGTCACATTTAAATTCCTCATCGTTCACGCACCAAGCAACACAATTGTACAAACAGAAGAGATTCCATGCCATAGGATATTTATTAGTCATTTTCCAGTCGTTGTAGAAACCAGGTTCAACCAAGTGAAAATAAAAGGCGGATGGGGTATTTATATTTAGAATTAAAATAATTTGAATCAAAGCACTGAAGGATTATTTTCGCGGAAATTTTTTGTTGGATTATTCTTTTCTAATTTTCACTTTTGAAGTGTTTCTATGTAATATTTTGGATTTTATTTTATTGTATTCACCTTTGAAAAGAAATTCATTAGGCGTAAGCAAGGAAACGATTGTCCCCAATTTCAATTAATTTAACATGGCCCGCTTAATTTCTTGTATATACATGTACTTGTCCAGCTAAGTAATTATCAACTGTTCATAATATACAGGACTTCAGTAAAGTTTGTAAAAAGTCAATTTTCATTTTCTTGGGGGCGAATGAGGTAGCTTCCACAGTTGACAAATGTTCTAAGTATGTCATAGTGCAATCTTATACAAGGACCATAATGGAAATAAGGTTTTTCTCAAAACTTTTTTGTGCTATCCTTTGTTTGATATGTATATGACATGGTCATAAATGTATTTATCTTTTATAACGATTTAATCGTCAAATCATTAGTTATATATTTAGTATGGTATGATTAGATATCTTTAATTATGTATGATGTTAATACATGTACATACATATTAGATATTTTATTGTGCCATGTAAATGTACATTTTATACAGAATAAAATCTAAAATAAAATGTCTTCTTTTAATGTGGATGTTCGTATTTTGTCCTTACTTCTTGTTCTAAGCCATGCTATTTTTCTTTTCCAAAAGGATTTTACGTAAATGGACCACCAATAAAACAAAAGGACAATAACAGAGATACCAGTCAAGAAGTAAGAATAGAAGCAAAGAGATGCAGAGACCCTGATGAAACACCAATCATCCAAAAGGAGGGAAAACGAATTCAGCGAGTGAATATTGAAGATCAGCTAAGAGAGAAAGAGAAAGTTAAAGAACAAAATGGAGCCGGCGATATAAATAATTTAGGTATAAAAACATTTAGAACTGTTTAGACAATTAACTTCAGCGTTGTTTTTTTTTTACTGTTTTTTATAAACTCCTGTTCCACTTGCGTTTCAATGAAATCTCTGTTTACTACGTCTTTTGCAGAGCTTGAAAAACTGCATGACAGCAAACCTGCTGAGACAAAGTCTGGTTTAGATCATGGTGATGGTATTGGTAAAGACTTAGTTAGAAGAGATAAAAACAAGATATGCCGAGAGGACATGCAAAAAGTGATTAATGAAATCAGAAAAGATTTTGAATTAGAAAAGGTAAACTTTCAGGATACTTGTTAGAAGAAAACAATGGACTAATGCAAAGTGTGTATTTGAATGTGTTTGGTAATTTGTAAATTATGCGAAAATGAAATTAAAAAACCGCGCGTTGTCGTAAAGCATATTTTAGATTATTACATGCTTAATCCAAATTCTTAAAATGGACGGAGCTGACATGAAATAACAGCATTCAAGTATAACAAGATAAGTCACTACTAGCTATGGAATGTGATTAGTATTAGAAGGCCTCCGCACAAACCTGAAATAACCATTTTGTAAATTTTGTAAAACCACTGTTACAGTACCACAATGTTTCAGCTTAATCTCAAAAGAAGAAAACAAATCTTTCTTTTTTTAAATAGTATTTTACATATTTACCATTTCAGGTGTTGACAAAGAAGGGAGACATGGTAAAGATTCAAATGAAAATTAATAAATCTGTTTTTGAGCGATTTGATCTCCGCCCGATGGACATAGACAAAGCCGCCAAAGGAATTGGCTTGCAACCCATTTATAATTTACCAGAAATACGAGATGGCTTCTTCCGTCAACAATTATGGTACTAAAATTTGATTAACTTAAACATGAAACAAATTCAAGGTTTTGTAATTTTAATTCTTTCATGACATAAACTCATGCAGCCAAATATAAGCTTTGAACGACGACTGATTTTTAAGAAAAACAAGAATGAATGTTGTAATAGTTTTGTCAAACATTCTTACCACAACCAATTATTAAGATGCTCATAAAAGTATGGCAAAAGACTGCAAAATGTTAATGCGACTATTTCATTGTTATTCAGGCTTCCTCGAGATATGGCTGACGAGTTTTTGAAAAGAAAAAGAGCAGAGACATACAGACTTGCGATACGTGACAAAGAGAAAGACCCAGTTAATGAAAATATAGCACTTGTTACTCCAGCGTGGGGAAAAGGTAATTTTTAAACGTATTAGATTGTCATTGTCACATGGTGAGATTGAGAAAAGGTTATATTGTTAAAGTAATGCAAGTGCAGGTAAATATGAGGGCTTATTTGAACAGTCAAATAAAAACCACCTATGGAACCAACCTAAACCTGGACTTAGATGAAAAGTCGTCTTCAATCATAGGTCTTTGGATTACAGATAAAAATTGCACTGTAGTTCTCTTATCTTTGATTAAGTATGCTAGAACAGAGAATACTGTTTCATCAAATAACACTGCTTGATAAAAACATACTTGATCAAACGAACCTAAATGGTATTTATTCTGTGATATTTTAGGTGCCCTCCTACACAGAGCAAATGTATGTAGAAGTAATCACACAACTGGTATATTTAAAAGAGACAAGTCTCTGAGACCAATTATTCCAGGCAATATCGAGCGTACAATACCCAGAACACTACAACCAATTCTAGAGAAACAACCCACTATTACCCAGGACGTAAGGACTAAAGTAAAGAAAGAAGTTTGTATTGACAAGCAAAATGTACAGTCACATTCCAAAGAGAAAAGTGGTAAATAAAAAATATCATATTTATAACAATTATTCCAATTAAATGTATCATTTTAATCGGCTCTTATTTGGAATAAAGCTAAGGTAACAGTCGGTTAACTTTAAGGGTTTCAAAGACTTATTATAACAATTTCGTGGATTAAAGAGATTGAGGACCGAAAGCTCTTCGAAGTAAAAACAAAAAAGTCCGCTAACATTACCAAACAAGTCTTTTTTTCAATCAAAAGTGAATCGACGGATAGCTTAACAGTCGGTTAAAGCTTTGAGTAACCGGGTTCAGGAATATGAAATATATTACAATTTTATTTTCATTGTAAAGTGTACATTGTTATATCTTGTGCACACGTTGGACAATGTATGTATTTGTAAAATGCATACCGTGCGATCTACACAAGCTGTCATATCTGCTTTTATTTATAAATATGACACCCTCGATATGAATGGTGCAGTTCGTTTATTTTCCAATTAATATTGCCATTTCCATATTTTTTCAGAATCTGAAATAACACATGGGACAAACACAGTTGCTGAGCAGGCAACCGAACCTCAATCCGCTGAAACGGCAAAAGCCGACCTAAACAAAGAGTATGAAGTAAAAGATACTGAGAACAAAGGTGTACAGCAAGAACAATCATCCAGCTCATCAGAATCCCCATATAACATGAAAGGACTGGCTCTAATTGCCACAGGATTAGCTGTTGCTGCAGGCCTAAAATATTTCCTGTTTCAATGAATGTATATATTAATATAATCATTTCAACTGTTTTTTTAACATTTGATTAATAAGTAAATTAACAAAAACGAGTTGTACGTTTGTCTTGTTTTCAAAATAATTATTTTCACAAATATTTCAATTTGTCTCAATGAAAGCAAGGCCGAGTTTAAAACAGGGTCGCCTGGGTATCTATGTGTAAACCATATACAGGTCAGTTTAAAAATACGTTGTCGGACTACACATGTTTGACCCGAAACGTACAATGTATAAATTCAGAATATTTGTCTGTTGTGAAATTCTTGTACTACTCAGTGGGAGCGACATACAGTAACTTGAGTTTATAGTATTGTTTAGAAATGCTAGACATAAATCGTTTTCAAACATAAAACTTTCCATTCGGTCATTACACTTTCACGTTTGATAACACGGTAATTACTCATTGTGCTTCTTCGTACTACACGGAACGGAGAAGGGTGGATGTTTGTCCCTTGCTTGCTTATGCCTTGGTCACATATCCGTACAGTTTCCGTACGCTTTGTAATTTAAACAATTGACTGGAGAATTGCGAGCAATATATTAGTCCCCTACCATATTAAAATCATGGTTTCATGGCTTTTGACCTCTCTGTGTGAACTTGACCTTGAACACCTGTGGTTGGAACATGAATTCTGCACGATTTCTCAGTGAGATGAACATTTGACTAAAGGTGATGAAAAGGCCTTAAATGGTTAAAGATATATACATGTAGTTTCATTATCAATATTGTTTTCAATATCCTAGCGGAAATACTTTTCAAAGTAATTACAGGAAATTTTGCAGACAGACAGGCGGAAACTTTAGAACTATTTACAATTACAGCAATATACACTAAAGTTTTCCACTACAAACAGTTTTTTCTCTATTTTTGCGTC
>JAFMSR010000001.1:42506633-42541901 GCA_022818135.1 Saxidomus purpurata | reverse complement strand
ATACCTTACAGAGGAAGCATGATACGAAAAGTTGCCGTTTTGTGTCTATGAAAAGATACGCTGATTCGAGAGAAAGTGCAAATTATGAAATGATATCCGTTGAAGCGGTGGTCATCGCCTAATAGACAATTGTTTGGGGTTATGACGCGCAGTTATTAACCACGAAGGCGGTAGTCATGTTATAATGTTTTACTAAGCATATAAAATAGATTGAGGTCTAGCAGCCTTGTTATGACATATTTCCCCGGTATGAATATGGCTACTTTCAGGGAAATAGTCCGGACAAGAATGCACAAAGGGCCTATATATACTTCATGTACAAATAATGAAAGGGCCTCAATTCAGTAAACAAGTATCATTCAACCGGAACATGCTTGAAATGTACATATCCCGTCTGGCATGTAAAAAAGAATAGTCCCTTAAATATATTGGCACTTCTTTACTTTTCACTTTTGTGCTTTGTATCTTAATGCATTATATGTTATTTTGTTTTTGAGGTGGTATATGGGGATACATTACCCGCCTAGACTTATATTACCCGGGCCATTAGGCGAGGGTAATATAATGTCGAGGCGGGTAATATATCCCCATATATCACGTCAAAAAACCAAATAACAATTTTATTACCCTTCCCTGTCTTAAATATTGAAAGATTCCGTTTATGTTTTATTTATTTAACGGCTGACTTTCAAATCCCCGTATGATACCTCAATGTCACTTCGTGACGTCACAAATCAGCACGGACTTATACATTGACGTAGTGTATGCGGCGAACAAGCTCACGTTTAGCACGGGGTACAGTAACGGGGTTATGTCAAGTGTATATTACTGGCTTGCCCGTAAATATCAATATTTATTTACGGATCGTTGACCAATCAAAAGACCGCAAATTTCATGGAAGGGTAATAAAATTTTATTTTTTCTTATAGAAACAAAGCAACGGTCTGACTGGATTGTGAGGGCCACTATCCCGTAACAAATGAATTCAGCCAACTTTAAACTCGTCTTAAATTTTACATTTACATCAAACTTTTTCTATTGCATTTTTGCCAGTTTCTTTCCTAGAATATGTAAACAAAATCTATATACATGCATTTAAAATTAAAATTGTATATCACTGTAAATTTGGTGATGTTTGTTACGATTTAATTTTCCCTATTTCAACGAACTATCTTCTTGCTAATCCAAGTAATTTGCAAAACATTTCTTTCACACAGATTAAAGTAAGAGTATCACCCTTTTGCAAACTTCCATATCTCTAAGTCAAGATGAACAATCTTCAGTTTTAGGAGTGACCTCATCTGAGGTTCAGAGCTCTACGATGCTTCCCCTTGCTGGGCCTTCACATATTCAGCTTCATTTTCATGTTGTCTAAAAGATTGAGTAGGCCTATACATTTTGAGAATGCATTGTACCATGGATAGATGGACAGTTACATGTTGACCATGTACCCTGAGTGTTACAGTGTAGCTCTTTTGATTTTTAGGCAGGATTACCCCTCCTTTAGTTTCTGGTGCAAGCACCTTTCCTTGAGGGTTTGCCAACACGCCACTGTCCTTAGAATATCGCGGGCTTGAGAACAGACCTCTTCCGAGCCCTTGTAGCACAGCCTAAGGCAGCGGGGTGCTCAGTTTTGTTTGTCGCCACCATTAATCACTGTACATGGTTTGTCACTGGAGAGCATAACATGCTTGCAGGGGACACTTGGTCATTCGGCTCCCGTTTTCGCACAAGGCTTTCCAGCGGCACGAATGAATCAGATGCGCCTAATTGATACACAGTGCATGTGTACTAGAAACTAGGAAACCGGTTTTCAAGCGATACGAAATCAATAATTTAATTTTGATAAGCGATTAACTAATCGCATTTGCAGCACATTTTCACTTTTACATCTTGATTACATTTAATACCGTACACTTCGTAATCAGCTTGCTACTGGTATGTATTGTGGGATTTTATAGTGATGACAACAACAAAAACCAATATTTCAAAACAGATGTGTTATTCAAGGAATAAAATATCTAAAGATTCCATCAAACGTGTGGGCAAGGAGCACTTAATACCTGAACAAACTGAAGTTAATATTGTTGACTTCACAATCGTCATGTGTTTTAATATAGATGAAAAAATTGCAATTTTTAACTTAACACGTGTTCCGTTGTATCCAGAAATCAGTCCAATTAATACTCTGTAAATATCCATAACAATCTTTCTAGTAATTGTATGAAAACCTATAAGATTCTTATTTCATATAAAGGGTCTTACTTACTTAGGGTATTTAGATACAGTATCTGGCCACTCCACTCGAAGAAATTTTCGTTAATTAACCAGAAATCCTTGGCTATCGACATAACATTTCTAAAGCAACTTCTTGGAACGATTACACGTTGTTTCTTTATTATACGCACGAGGCTTTATGTCGTCTGCTTTGCTTGCTAATCTTGTCTAACTATTTCCTTCCTGTAGACAAATGTCCTCAGGTGCTACATAAAACATTGTTTTTCCCTCTCAATTTTCGTCCTAACTGCAGTATGTCGTAATATTTCTGAAATGGAAATAAAAGATAGAGTGTTACGTAATACATGGGAGTTCAGAAATCCAGCACCTTTATATTTAATTTCGTGACATGATAACAAATTATTGCAGATTTATGTTTGATTAACAAAGACTTTTTTCGACAAAGAGTAAACTGGATACAGTTCTATTATTATTATTATTATTATTATTATTTTTTTTTTTTTATTATTATATCAATAACAGAGCCAACTGAAAGTGATCACGGGTCTTTAACAAATCTTAAAGGCTGTAAATAGGCTTACGAAATCTATCACTTTTTTAAACGGTTATGTCCGTATCGATTACGTTCATTTTTATAGACTGCTCAAAGAAAAAGCTCTTTCCGAGTAGAGTCAGAGGTAAGAGATCTGGTTCAACAGTTAAAAAATATAATCAGAGAAGGCTTTACTGTAAGAAAGATTGCTTGAAGAGACATGCTACTCTGGGCTGTTAATAAATAACCTTCAGCTATTTTAAGACATGAAAATAAGTTTTCTTTTTTCTTTAATTCTTTAATGTGCCTGATTCAGTGAAGCTTTATTATCATCTGGCCATGGTTGTTTATATCAAAATAGACTACAGATATCTCGGTCAATTACATCAAAATAAAGTACACGTGAACGAAGAAAGGTTGACCGTTTCATAGTATTAATACTTATTAATACGAATGTAAAGATTTATTCAAATCCCATTACCGCTCAAAAAGACGGTAATTGCGGAAACTACCTGAAAAAGTAGCACATAATGGTAATATCATAATGCATGTCTTCATTATAAAATAAAACGTGAACCTGACCGGATAAATACAACATATTGTAAAGTGTGTAATTTTCGCAAATACAATATTTTGCGTCTTTCAGAACGCGTCTCAATTTGCGGTCTATTTAATATGTACAAAAACGAAGTTAATTTAATTGTCTGTTATTTTGAAATTCTTCTCAACTGATAAATGACGGAATCGATTTTATTAAATTTGCAGTAAAATGACATGGAATATGAAGGGAATATTAAACTAGATTAAACGCAATCCGACCAATTGTCGCCTAACGCAGATCTGTTCATGTATATCTCCGACGAGTTGCTTCTCCTTTCTTTACACAGATCAACACAGATCAGGGCTTTTCACTGTCCGACTAGTTGCCCAGACCCCCCAGCCTCCCCCCAGCCTCCCATCCCCCGCCCCTCACCATCACGACCAAGCAGATCAGTGCTTTTCTCGCTGTCAAAGCAGCTCCACCACATGCAGATTAGTGCTTTTCTCGCTGTCCCAGCAGCTCCACCAAATGCAGATCAGTGCTTTTCTCGCTGTCCCAGCAGCTCCACGTCATGCAGAACAGTGCTTTTCTCGCTGTCCCAGCAGCTTCACGTCATGCAGATCAGTGCTTTTCTCGCTGTCCGAGCAGCTGCTTCTCACGCAGATCAGTGCTTTTCTCGCTGTCCGAGCAGCTCCACCACATGCAGATCAGTGCTTTTCTCGCTGTCCCAGCAGCTCCACGTCATGCAGATCAGTGCTTTTCTCGCTGTCCAGGTAGCCCCACCACATGCAGATCAGTGCTTTTCTCGCTGTCCGAGCATCTCCATCACATGCAGATCAGTGCTTTTCTCGCTGTCCGAGGAGCTCCACCACATGCAGATCAGTGCTTTTCTCGCTGTCCGAGCAGCTCCACCACATGCAGATCAGTGCTTTTCTCGCTGTCCAGGCAGCCCCACCACATGCAGATCAGTGCTTTTCTCGCTGTCCCAGCAGCTCCACGTCATGCAGATCAGTGCTTTTCTCGCTGTCCAGGCAGTCCCACCACATGCAGACCAGTGCTTTTCTCGCTGTCCGAGCAGCTCCACGTCATGCAGATCAGTGCTTTTCTCGCTGTCCAGGCAGTCCCACCACATGCAGACCAGTGCTTTTCTCGCTGTCCGAGCAGCTCTACGTCATGCAGATCAGTGCTTTTCTCGCTGTCCGAGCAGCAGCTCCACCACATGCAGATCAGTGCTTTTCTCGCTGCCCGAGCAGCTCCACGCATGCAGATCAGTGCTTTTCTCGCTGTCCAGGCACCCATGCAGATCAGTGCTTTTCTCGCTGTCCGAGCAGCTCTACGTCATGCAGATCAGTGCTTTTCTCACTGTCCAGGCAGCCCCACACATGCAAGTCTTTTTGGTCCACACCACATGCAGATCTGTGCTTTTCTCGCTGTCCGAGCAGCTGCTTCTCACGCAGATCAGTGCTTTTCTCCCTGTCCCAGCAGCTCCACCACATGCAGATCAGTGCTTTCCTCGCTGTCCCAGCAGCTGCCTCTCACGCAGATCAGTGCTTTCCTCGCTGTCCGAGCAGCTCCACCACATACAGATCAATGCTTATGCACAGAAGCATTAAGAGGACTCATTTCTTAATTCTTGTTTTGTAGGAGCGGATACTTGGTC
This sequence comes from Saxidomus purpurata, assembly GCA_022818135.1. NCBI lineage: Eukaryota > Metazoa > Mollusca > Bivalvia > Venerida > Veneridae > Saxidomus > Saxidomus purpurata. The sequence continues at coordinate 42,536,930 of JAFMSR010000001.1, read as the reverse complement.
TAGTGGTTACGCATTGGGCTATTAATCAAGGTGTTGCTAGTTCGGTCCCCCCTCCGCCACTAACATAAATAATGGTATTTCGAATGAGACCTTACACCGGGGTCTCGTGTACCGGGCATGTAAAAGAAGCAGGAATGTGTATGGTACAGGGACACTTTCTTTCTTGCACTATCCCATGAAACCTACAAAAATAACTTCTGTATTTAAAGTAAAACATGAGCCATGTTGACATGGGCACTCCCCACGGCGAGGCAAGGTTTTTTGTGTGAAAGGTGAAAACTAGAAGCGCGGCATCCAAAACCGATGTATCCCTTTCACAGTGGAGTTTCCGTTAAGAGGTTCAGCACATATGGAGCAGACATGCATTGTTAAGGACGAATGGAAGGGTGGACGGAAGCGATGACCATTCAAAGTCTAAATTGAATTTAAATTGATGTATTTGAAATTACTTTTGTAATTCAATTTGATTCAAACTTCAATTTTTTTTTAATAAAGGTAAGTTATCAGTCTTATACTGTGTACAATTTTATATTGCCAACTATTCTAATATGCCTATGGTATATTTCTATAGCCAATTCGAGTGCATTAATATGATTAAAGCACTCGGAAAAGAAGGCGGAGTTTCGGACATGGAAGTAGCTCCTTCCGACTTTTTTAATTTACTCCCGCGCAGAAAATAAAATATAGAAATAGAAATAAAATCTGTATAAATACATCAGTCGCATGAAAAAGTTGTGTTTAAAAACCTAAATATGATTTTTGATTGCGTCATGTAAGCCTTAGAATACCTTCACCTTCTTTTCCTTTAAAAAGGCTAAGAAAATTCAGGATTAACGTCATACAATGTTTTGATTCCGGGAGACAAAACAATGAATGAAAACGTTGACGTCATCACACTGACGTCATTACTCCACGTTAAAACGTTGTACAGTTCAGATTAACGGTTCGCTTTTAAATCGATTGTCTGCTTTGTTAGGTTCTTAATCTAACGTCTTCTGCATAATGTCACAGTCGGGTATTTCTTTTTATATTTTATGTATTAGATGATTAAACTAAAATAAGTTTGTATAATATAGTTATGTATGATATTTTGACTGGTTGCCCGAATAGGGAAGTGAATTTCAACAGCCACTACACATTACCGCCGAACTGAGAAAAGGTCCTTCACCCTCGTGAATTATTCCGCCAGGCACATCACCTCCGGGGAATGCTTCAATTTCGATAAAGCACTCCAAGCCATAGATTATTTCGATTCTTTACTATTTTTATCGTAGTTTGACATGTTTTCGATACGTACGTATTTTCGATACTTTAACCTTTTTGCGCATGCTTTTTGAACCGGAAGTTGAATTACGTCATTGTTTGTTTACACTACGCACCGGACTCATCCTCTTTCGATCTCCGGTGAAACTTTTGCAAAATGCGTCAAAAGCAAGTAAGTAGACATTTGTTATTTACCTGTATTTATTAAATTGCTGTTTCTGTTATTACTTTTTCATAGTTGCATAGCAACACTCTTAAAATGCATGTGAAATATCTTGAGAAATTTTTCAAGCTGTAGGATGGAGGCTACGTTCGTCTGCTCTTCAAAAAGTCACATGACTGTCATGTGACATGGAATTGAGATTGGTACAGGGTGCTTGAAAAGTACTGTAACACTATGTATATTTTTTACACACTTGGAGTCTGCATTTAATGCACATATTATTGAATAATAATAAGTGATTATACCCTCTCTCGTATCAAGTTACATGGTACTTATGAAAGTTTATTCTATCTTTTCAGGCAAATCCTACATCTTCTGTGTCAAAGTATAGGATATATTCGCCTACAGCAATGACAAATGCTTATCAGGCAGTAAGAGAAATGAGGATGCCAGTTAAGACTGCTGCACGGCAATATGGTGTTCCGCAAACAACCTTGCGTGATCGAATTCTTGGGAGGATAGATCCAGAAACGACATCATCAGGACCCCAGGCTTTACTCAGTCAACATGAAGAGGTAGTATTTGTTGAACATATAAAGGCTATGACTCAGCTGGGTTATGGTTATTCACGCAGTGAGCTTATTGATCAGGCTTCTAATTATGCTGTGTTTCTTGGTAAACGTGATCAGGAACATCCATTGAGTGACAGATGGTACAGGTCTTTCATGGACAGATGGCCAGAACTTAAGAAAGTGAAACCCAGATCACTTGTGAATTATAGGGCACAAGCAACTTCAAAAGCAAATGTAACTGATTACTTTAGTAACTTGAAATCCACCTTGCTGAAAGAAAATTTGATGGACAAACCTGAACATATATATAATGTTGATGAAAAGGGGATTCAAACTGAGCATAGCCCACCATATGTCATTTGTGCAGAGAGTTCTACACCTGCAATCACCTCGTCTAGAACATGTATTACTACAATACTAGGATGTGGCAGCGCATTAGGGACACAAATACCTCCCTATTTTGTTTTCAAAGGCAAGCGCATGAGAGATGAACTCTTAAAGGGAGCAAGCCCTGGCACGCAAGGAACAATGACTGATTCTGGGTGGTCGAATTCAGATGTGTTCTATAAAAACAGAAATAATAAATACTATATATACTATATAGTATATAATAAATACTATTTATAATACTATAAATACTTAGATACACATTTTCTCAAATATGTTCAACGTGCTAATGAAGATCAACCGCTGTTGCTCATCTTTGACGGGCACAAGTCACACATTACCGTACCAGTCATTAACTGAACCAAGGACCATAATGTGAGCTTGTTTGTTCTACCAGCCCATACTAGCCGTGTGCTCCAACCTCTGGACGTAGGTTGCTATGGACCCATGCAGCGCATTTATAATGCTCAGTGCCACAAGTTTTTACGACAAAACCCTGCTTCCAAGATTACTAGGTATGATGTTTGCTCACTAGCATCCAATGCATATAACTCTGCACTATCAGTTGTCAATCTAAGGTCGGCATTCAAGCACACAGGGATCTACCCTTTCAATCCAGATGTCATTTTGGATACCCAGCTTGCACCCTCAAAGGCATATTTATCTCCTGAAATTGATACAGACATACCTGCAGCAGCAAACAACATAACTACTGCTCCTCAGCCTGCCGAATTCTTTGAAACTGCTGAAAAGGTCATTGCAGATAAAAAGGCATTTGAACGTAAACAGCAGAACAAAACAATCAGCAGCATAGTATCTGGAAAATCCATTACATCTCCTTCTGTGCAAGAGCAAATTCTTACCCACAAATGTGAAACAAAAGCAAAATCATCAAACAAGACTGAGAATTTGAAAGTGAAAAAATGTGTTACACCTTCATCCAAAGGTATTAAACGGCAGCGTGTACAAAGCCCCAAGCCTGGTCCCTCAAGACAAACAGCAACACATATACAATCTGATTACTCTTCAGAAGATGAGATGACTGATAATGAGAAATGTTGCATTTGTCATCTGTTTCAGCCCAAGGAGCTTCAAAATTGTGTCTCAGTTGTATTTACTAAATGGGCTCAGTGTGACTATCCTGCATGTGGACACTGGACACATCTGAAATTCTGTTGTAGGCAGTCAGTAGTCAGGCTACATGATGAATTTATTTGCCCATGTCATGATAGTAATAACACAGAAGAGTGATAAAATCTCAGATTTATCACATATTGTTCATTGTTTTAGAGTAGGTAGTGAATTTTGGGCCATGACTGTACAAAGCAACTCTTCTGTGTGGAGGAAAAAAAGGTATCGAAAATAAGAAAATTTTTCAAAATGGCGACCTAGTTTGACACTTGTTAGGAAACTGTTAATGTTTTATCACTGATTGTTTAAATGTTTATGACAACAGCCTTGTTGAAGACCTTATAGGTCATATTAAAAGGTATGTGCTTGATTTCTGTCTTACGTTAATTTCTCTTTGTAACAGATCGACTTGAATCTTAGAGTATCGAAAACCGGTCAAACCATGATACGTTAATTGTAAGCAGACATAAAAATCGAAAAATGGCTGTAAAATTGTTATTTTTGAAATAAACATAGGGTTGTTGGTATTCATTTTCTAAGTTAGATCATTTTCTATCCATCTATAGCAGTTTTGAAGTAAAATTCGAGAAAAAGTTGATTTTCATTTTTTCATCCCCATCCTGTATTTGCACTAATTTCTTCTTACTTGTGTGAAAATGCTATTTAAACGGTGAGAAAATAAATCTAACATGTCCATTGAGTTGTGGATAAGGAAATCCCACCCTCGGGTTGAGATATGTCCAAAAAACTCGGCAGAGCCTCGTTTTTGGACGTATCTCAACCCTCGGGTGGGATTCCTTAATATCCACAACTCATGAACATGTTAGATTCACTTTGTCTTTGCCAGTATTGTCTTGCTAAATAGGCCTATCATTTTCAAAGAATATTTACCACATCCTTCCTCTAACTCTTTGCCATTAGACGGAAAGATTTTTGTCTTAAATAGAAAATGTCTCTAGTCTCCGATAACGGAGTAAATTATCCATGAATAAATGTTTTAAAAGGTGTCTCAACCAAATTATACTGCAAGTTAAGGTTTATATTACAAGTAGGTGATATTTACATAACTCATTATCTTTTCTAGTAGAAGCATAGCAGCTGTCTGACTGGATGCGTTAGAACGATTGTCGTTCTCCAGAGAGGAACAAAATCAGCGGTCTACTGTCTCGTAACTAATGAATTCAGCCAATTTAAACTCGTTTTCAGATTTACTTCCACATAGATATATTTTCTTCTGCATTTTTACCAACTTCTAGCCTAGAAGATGTAAACAAAATCAATATAATATTCAAAATTGTACATCACTATAGATTGAGTAATGTTCGCAATTGATTTAATTTTCGCTATTGTAAGCGAATCACCTTCTTTCTAATCTATGTAATTCGCAAAAGAGTCCTTTCACATAGATTCGTAATGAGAGAATCATCCCGGTTATATATATAAAAAGACTAATCGCATTTTGATTAAAAACGGGGCAGAACATTTCTTTTTTTCCACCGGGATGCATTTAATACCGTACACTACGTAATCAGTTTGCTACTGGCATGTGCTGTGAGATTTTATAGTGATGATATGTCAAAATTAACCTACAAGTACTCATAACAGATATGTTATTCAATGATAGAGTACTTAATTATTCCGGCAGATCACTGACCTGAAAGAACTGATGTTGCCCTTGTTAACTTCACAATCGTCATGTGTTTTAATATAGATGAAACAAACACGCGTTTGATTGTATCCAGGAAGCTGTCCAATAAATACTCTATAAGAGATAGTCAAAACAACCTTTCTAGTAATTGTATGAAAATCTAAATAAGATTCCTATTTCACATAAAGAGGCTTCCTGTCTGTTTTAATTGCCTTTAGATACGGTACGGCGAACGAACTCGAAGTAATTTTCGTTAATTAACCAGAAATCCTTGATTTCTGAAGCAACTTTTTGGAACGATTAAATTTTGTTTCTTTATTATACGCAGGAGGGTTTATGTCGTCTGCCTTTTTGCTAATTTTGTCCGACTATTTTCTTTCTGCGGAAGAATGGCCTGAGGTGCTACATTGTTCGAACTGCAGTGTCGTAAAATTTCTCCAAAAATGGGAATAAAAGAAAGAATGTTATTATGTTATGTGTAATACATGACAGTCAAAACATCTAACCCCTACAAATTCAATTCCTTGACATGATAACAAATTGTTATATATTTTTGTTTGATTAAAAACAAGACTATTTTTAACAAACAGCAAAGAGCAAATGGGACACAGTTCTATCATTTAACCATCAATAACAGAGCAAACTGAAAGTGATCACGGATCATTATCAAATTTAAAAGGCTGTAAATGTGCTGTTCTGACTGATTTCATTTCTTAAACAAATGTGTCAGTATCGTATACGTTCATTTTCAGAGACTGGTAAAAGAAAATTTTTTCCCATTAAAGCTCTTTTTGAGTGGAGTCAGATTAAACATTCTATAAAAATGTAACTATTATAAAGAAGACTTTATTGTAAGAAAGATTGTTTGAAGAGACACATATAACGACTGATACTACTCTGTGCTGATAATGTAAAAAACCTTCAGTTATTTTAAGATTTGAAAAATTCCTTTTTTTGTTTACCTTTTTTCTATTTTCCTTCCTTACAAACACCCATCACTTTAAAAAAATTTAATGTGCCTCATTTTACGACTAAGTTGGAGATGTTGCGTCCTTACTGTCATCAGATAAATTGCAGTCCTCATTTTCCTCGAACCTTTAAGACCCGTGATCATTTCCAATTATATATGCTCTGGTAAAATAATGAATAAACTGATACAATAGGTAAAATATAATGATATAACTAAATCTGTTGCCGTATGCCTATTTTCGTACTTACGTCATTTGTTTCATGAAATTACGTTATAATTATTGCATTTGTATTACATGTACTTTCGATTTAAAAGAAACTTTAGGACTGTCAGAATAAGTTAGTAAAATATATACTGCTATTGCCTCTTTCTTAATATCTTTTTTCTATATATGATTATTTTTCCTTTATTTCTTACGAAATTTTACCCCCTTTACTGTTGATTCACTCTTTCTAACACAGTACCGATGTAACGTCGTTTCTGATTGGTGACGTCGTTTAAATTTGCGACTATTAAATAACGTATATAATTATAGTCGCAAAATTCAAACGTCGTTTTAATTATCGCATTTAGACACATTTACTTTCGTTTTCGTTGATTCACTTATTGTACTGTTGATTCACTCTCATTTCAAACTCTTTACTGTCAAATGTCTTTATTGTTGATTCATTCCCTGTATTGTCAATTCACTCCCTTTACGGTTAGTGTTCTACTTTTACTGTCAGATCATTCACTTTACTGTTAATTCACACAAAGAGACTAGTATTTATAAATCAAAATAGACTATTTGAGATATCTCGGTCAATTACATAAAAATAAAGTACGTCGACCGTTTCTAATTATTAATACTTATGAATGAAAAGAGTTTTGAATCCCATTACCGCTCACGAAGACGATAATTGCGGAAACTGTCTGAAATATAGCAAATAAGGCATGGAAATCAAAAAATGTCTTCATTATCAAATGAAACGTGAAGCTGCCCGGATAAATCCGACGTACCGGTATTTGTTATATAGATCGGTTTCTCCTCAAGTGAACGTTCACAGCCAAGACTCTAACATGCACTGCGGTTGAAGAGACAGGTGCAGATACAAGGGAATCCGGGTACCAGACCCTAGCTCTTTACGAATAGGCCTTGTATCACCACTCGACCACGCGTGACCACCAATGGGTTTCTAACCAGTTCATCTCAGATGGGAAGGAAACATGTGTTTGTAAAATTTCCATTGCCCTGGTGACGGTATTGAGTTACCAGCGACCTCCGGTTATATAGTCTTGAGCGTTTCACTACTAACCAACGGGCCACCAATTACGTACCGGTAGTTGAAGCTTGTTACGAATACCAACGCCCAGTACTACGAATCGATCTACTACCAAATTCACGGTGCTCGTGAATATTGAACTAGATAAAACGCTGTCCCACCAGTTGTAGCTCCAAGCAGAGTCTGTCCATGTATCTGTCCGACCAGTTGCTTCCCACTTCTTCATACAGATTAGTACTTTTCGCTGTCCGACCACTTGCCCCGCCCTGCACCCCACCAACAAGCAGATCAGCTCATTTCTTGTTGTCCGAGCAACTGCATAATATAAATAATGGTCTTTCAGATGAGAACATACACCGAGGTCTCGTGTACCGGGCACTTTCTGTGCCTGGCACTATCCCAAGTTACCTAAAAAACATATTCTGCCTTTACAGTTAAACAAGCGCCATGTTGGTAATCCCTCCGACGAGGCAAGGTTGATTGTGAAAGGTGGTCTTTAATTACTGTATCCCTTTCACATGAAGCATAGGTCAAGGGGTTCAAAAGATATGGAGCACAGACGAACGAAATTAAGGTTTAATTTTGTTTTTTATATTACATTTCTAATTCAAATTAATTCACAGTACACATTTATTTGACAAAAAATTAAATGTGAATAGAGAGAACGCACAGACTTGGTTCAAAAGTTATCAGTATTATACTGTACACTACTGTACATTGCCAGCTATTCACGCTCCGAGTTTCAACTTCAACCCTTGAATTGTTGTAGAGTAATTGATTTTGAAGAAAAACTGAACAAGGGACATTACTTCGCAAAAAATATCAAAAAATTATAATCATTGGTTTCGCGGTGAGTCCCCAGTTCGAATCCCGGACGGGACAGTGGGAATTTTAGAAACGCTTTTCAGTGTTTCTTACCCATCTGGAGATGAACTGGTTAGAAACCCAGAAGTTGTCTCGCGTGTATCGGTGCTATCATCGGGCACGTAAAATGACCAAGGACTATATTCGTAAAGAGAGCTGGATTCCCTAGTATCTGTCTCTTCAACCTGCGCCTGTCAGGGATCTTATTAGTTTCACTGAGGAGAAAACCTGTAGGGTCGGGACTATAAATAATAAAAAAGTTATCATCCTTGCATTGTGCATAACCTAACATGGCAATCTATTAAAGTTTCATTCAATTCGTTCCAGTAGTTTCCGAGTTAAGCTTTGGACATACCTTATTGAAGAAAATCAAAATCTGTTTTTGCCAGTATTGTCTTTGCTTCATATCATTACTACATTTCCTACCACTAACTGCCATTAGATGGAAAGGTTTTTGTCTTCGAATATTGATGGAAAATGTCTCCGTTCTCCGAAAGTGGAGTAAATTATACGTGAATAAATGTTTTAAAAGGGCCTCAAATCTAAATATACTGTAACTTTAGGTTTATATTACAAGTGGGTGATATAGCTCATATATCTTTTAAAAGCAATGGTCTGACTGGATGAGTTAGAGCGATTGTCGTTCTCCAGAGAGGAACAAAATCATCAGACTATTGTCAGTGATAAATTAATACAGCCATCTTAATAACGTGAATGTCATTGTGAATTGAGCAATGTTCGCAATTATTAAATTTTTGCTACTTTAGGTAAATTACCTTCTTTCTACTCCAAGTAGTTCGCAAGCGATTCCTTTCACTTAAATTCATAATAAGAGATTCCTCCTTTCTCAAAATTCTTTATCTCTGTGTTGAGATGAATGATCTTTAGTATGTTAGTGTTACCTCAACTGAAGTTCAGAGCCCAACGATGCTTCCCCCTTGAGGAACTTCGAAGATTCAATGCTATTTGATGTCGTCTAAATGATTGAGTTGAAGTTGTGAGAATGCAATGTAACATGGCTTGATACACGGTGCCGCATTGAACTTCAACGGCACATCTGACTTTAGCTGTATTGATTTTTAGTCAGGATTGCCCCTCCTTTAGTTTCCGGTGCAAGCACCTTTCCTGGAGGGTATGTCAACATGTCACACGACTTAGAATACCGCAGACTTAGCAACAGACCTCCTCCGAACCCTTGTATTGTCGGATTTGTTTGCCACCACCATTAATCCCTGTATAGGACTTATCAATGGAGAGCATAACATGCTTGCAGGGGACACGCGGTCACTTGGCTCCCCTTTTCCCACAATGCTACTCAGCGGACGAATCAGATGCGTCTAATTGATGCACTGTACATGTATTAGAAGATAGAAAAAAAGGTTTTCACCCGATAAGAAGTCAACAGTTTAAATATGATAAAAATTTAACTAATCGCACATTGATTAAAACTGGGGCAGCACATTTTCATTTTCACATCTGGATTGCATGTTGAGTACCGTACACTACACGTTGCTTGTAACAGGTATGTGCTGCGACATTTTATAGTGATGATATAGAGAAGAAACTTGTCAACTTGTAAACGCTAAATAAACCCAAGTTTACTCAAAACAGATATCTTAATCAAGGGATAAGATATCTTATGATTCCGTCAAGCGTGTGAACAAGGAGCACTGACCTGAAAAAAACACTGAAGTTCTTTAACACTGGTTTCATTACAACGAGAAATCTGTGCAATTAAGTCTTTAAGAGGTAACCGTTTATTACAACTTTTCTAGTAATTGTATGAAAGTCTCAATAAGATGCTTATTTCACAGAAAGAGGCTTCCTGTTTTAAGTGCCTATAACTTAGCGTTTTTAGATACAGTATCTGGCCACTCCTGATAAATGAACGAACTCGAAGCAATATTCGTTAATTCACCACGGTACAATTATTGGAACGATGAAATTTTGTTTCTTCATTATATACAAGAGGCTCCTCCAGCTAGTGGATATGTCGTCTGCGTTTTGGCTAATTTTGTCTGGCAATTTCGTTCCTGTGGAAGAATGTCTTCAGGTGCTTCATAGAACATTGATTTCCCTCTCAAATTTCGTTCGAACTACAGTTTCTAAATGGTTATAAGAGAAATGTAATAGTGTAATGTAATACGTAATAACTCCTTCATATTTAATTCCTTGACATGATAACAAATTCGTATAGTTTTTGTTTGATTGACAAAAACAAATGTTTAAGAGTACATAGAACACACTTGTATCATTATTCAATAACACTATTCAATATCATTATCAATAACAGAGCGAATTGAAAGTGATCACGGGTCTTTAATAAATGTAAACGGTTGTAAATAGGCTTACAAAGTCCGTTCACACTGATGACACTTTTTAAACAGTTGTGTCAGTATCGGTTGAGAGATTGGTCAAAGAAAAATTCATTAAATCTCTTTTCAGTAGAGTCAGAGAGCTAAACATTCAAAATATAATTAAAGAAGGCTTTACTGTAAGAAAAAATGCTGAAAGAAAGAGACGCTATATAACGACTGCTACTCTGGGATGTTAGTAAAAATCTTCCGGACTTTTCTGCCAAAAAGTCAAATTTTCTTCCGTACCTTAATTTTTCAATCATCCATTCTAAAAAAAGCCATAAGATAAAAATTCAGTCTTCATATTTCTCGAACCTTAAAAACCCATGAACATGCTCTGATAAAATAGTGAATTAAGTGATAGAATAAAGTGATACATCTAAATCTATCTTCTCTGAAAATATCACCGTATGCCTTTTTTTAGCTTTTAGGATCGATGATTGACCTTGACATACTTTCTGTTTATGAAGCTACCGCAATGAAATTTGGACCATATATACAGTTTTGAATGTAGATTTAAACTTCGACATTGGCCGACCTTGGCCTACTCACCTACTTTCTTGTTTTTGAGGCTCAAGTAATAAAATTTGAACTATCCATATGGATAGTTTTGCATGCATAGTTCAACTTTGACCAAAACCTACTGACATTCTTTCTGTTTTTGAAGCTACAACAATGAAATTTGAACCATATGTACCGTTTTGAAAGCTTTCAACTGGGACCTTGTCTGACATTGACCTTGACCTTTGGTCTAGTTTTTGTTTGTCAGTCTAGAGAGATGACATTTAGACAATTTGTGCAGTTTTGCAAACGTATTTCCAAATATCAGATGAGATGATGACCTTTTGATGAGCCTTAGGAGAGCAATATAGGGTCATCATGACAATCTTGTTTTTTTACCGACTGTCAGATAATATAAAGATATTGCCTCTTTCTCATCTTCCTTTCTATTCATTTTACTGTCAATTTACTTCCTTTGTTGTCAATTCACTTACGTTTACTGTTGACTCGCTCCCAGTTTACTCTCTTTACTATTAAATCACTCCCTTTATTGTTGACTCACTCTCTATACTGTCAATTTACGCCTTTTACGATTAAAGCCCAAGGAGCACAATTACAAGTAGCTCTTATTTTACCAAGAAAGATGTCTTACCGGCGAAAATGAACTTTATGTGTACCAAAACATCCATAACTTAGCTTTTTAAACGATAGGTACATGTTAGAAATATAGCGCAATGTTTTTTTCAATGAAACTGCGAAAAATAAGAGGCTTTCTGGCAACTTTTTTGCGTAATGAAATGACTTAAATACGAAAGAAAGGCATATGTCAACATTGTTTTAGAGTGAAAAGAACATGGTTCTATCCTTATCCTATCAGTAAATTATTTTTCTATATCAGTAAATTCAAAGTGATCCTGGAACTTTAATATTCTCCTTTTATTGTCAGTTCACTCCTTTTACTGTTAATTCACTCCCTTTGAATTTACTGCCTTCTCTATCAACAATGTAGATGAGCTAGCCCAGTGACCGGGAAAAAAAACAAAAAATTATTGTGACTGAAGCTTTATGGTATCGAGCCTAGTATTTATATAAACAAAGACAATTTGAAATATCTAGGTCAATTAAATATAAATGAGAAGAAATGTTGACTGTTTCCAATAATTGACACTTACAAATGAAAATAGTTATTCAAATCCCATTGCCGCTTTAGAAGACGATAATTGCGGATCATAATTTGTTTGAATGTAATAAAATGTTTTAATTGAAAACGTGTTCATTATAAAATTAAACACGATGCTGCTACGTGTTGTAAAGCCTGTTCAATTCGCAGATGTAGTATTTTGCCATTTTCATAAAGCGCTGCATTTCACAATTCTAATTAAAGCTGCTCGCTCACAGTTGCCGGCAAAAAAATTCAACAATGATATACTTATACGTAAAATGTAAAACTAATGGCTAGAATCAACAATATTAATAAAGACTACGTAGCAATTTGTAAAAATTCCATTGAAAATGTTGGTAAACTTGGTTTTACGGCACCGTAACACTACATATTTATATTGGAATTTCAAAAGCGTTAGTAACGCTTTACAATTTGGAAGTGTATACTTTCAAATTTACAGATAACATTCACAAAAATTTATACTTGAACCTTTTTATTTGACTATTTGTTCCAAAATATTTTATTTTCAGAGAGTTTGATGAACTTTTTTTGTTACAAAATCTGTGAGCGAGTAGTTTTCGAATATAGTAACATTCAGTTTTCCGCTATTTGGAAATACTTCCCAAATAATGAAAAACGGAATCAATTTGCGATTTTTAAATGAGTGGTAAAATGACATGCGGTCATGTAGTGTATATTGAATTAGGTTAAACTAGGTCAGTAGGTCAAAGGTGACCTTTAATTGAAAAAGGTTCCGATCAATAACTTCGAACTCACTGGCAGGATAATTTTCACAAGTAGATGAACACCTTTTCGTTTTGAAAAAGTAGGTCAAAGGCCATGGTCGTGGTAACCTTTAGTTAAAATGCTTTCAATCAATAACTGAGGAACTGTTGGTCCTAGGATCCTTAAACTGTGTAACCCGCCAAAAGGAAACAAAAAAAAAAAAAAAATTATATTTTTTTTTTTATTTTAAAAAGAGCGTCTTTTTTAAACCTTTGGTTAAAAATGACTTTCAATCAATAACTGAAGAACTGTTGGTCCTAGGATCCTTAAGACTTTGTAAGCTTGTCAACATGATGATGACGCCTATCAATGAGACATATGATAAGGTAGTTCGTGATAACCTTGAAGAACATATATTTATAAATATTTATTTTTTTTTTTTTTTTTTTTTTATTTATATTAAAATATTTTTATAAAAAAAAATTATTTTTTTAAAAATATATTTTTTATTTTTTTTTATTTTATTATTTTTTTATTATAATTTTTTTTTTTTTTTTCAAAGACAATTTTGTCTGAAATGATGATTCCGAGGGCGGAGTTATCCTTTTAAATGAACTAAACGAAACGGAAGAAACGTGTGGAAACCTTTGTATCAACCTGTGCGGCAAAGGATCAGACATATGACTAAAGCCTTTTGGTTTTGCCTTGGGGGTTTTTTTTTTTTTATTATTCGACTTTTGTACGCCGTCTTTTGACTTATGACTAGAACTACTGTATTGCCTCTTTGGCGTTTTTATAAAACAATATAAACGTCAACCTCAATAAATACAATTTATTTAAAAGATTTTAATATCACGATATAAGTTACACGTGAATAACGTAGCAAAATAAACGTTTTTACCGCTTTTTGTTTTGACTTGACTTATTACTTTTCGACAACTTGACTTATGACTTATTACTGTTTCTTTCTTGTCATATGACAATTATACTTTTGACAATGACTGATTGACAGAAGCGCAGGTCGGTGCTAAACCTGCTACTGAGATTTAAATGAACAAAGGAATAAACGAAACGGAAGAAACGTGTGAAAACGTTTTGTTACGAAAATTCAATTTTTTTACATTCCTTCATATTGGCTTGAGCCAGGTCCCCCAACCAGCATAAGAATTCTCAATTGTACAAATGTTAAAAGAAGGAGTTTAAATAAAGAGATTTTGTACTGTATTGTTTCAGTTCTCTTTTGAAACTTATTATTAACAAGGCCTCCGGAAATACTGGGAGGTCAAGGTCGCTTCCGACGCGCCGTCACGGCTCATGATCAAAAAAGCCAAGAACTTTTATTATTTAAAAAATGTTTAAAGTGCTACGCACAAACATCATTTAAAATCTTAGTACAGGCGAATCCCTTTATTGTCACAGCATGTTTGACTCTAATGTACGACAGTATACATAATTATAAAGTCCTAATTAGAAATTGAAACGCCCTCAAGGCTTCCATTTAGACAGAGGTTAACTTTATAAGTTTTGTTATTTTATTGTTTCGTTCTCTTTTGGAAACTTATTTCAAAATACTAGGTAGGGCTATAATTTAAAATGTTTATCTTGTACAGCAATCTATCCTAACGACAGTATACTAATTATAGACCTTTAGAATTGCTACATTTTGGGGTGTTATTTTACTGTTGTTGAGGTTGTTGTCAGGATATTTTTGGTGATTTTTTTGCCGACATTATTTTGAAATGACATTGACATTGACCTTTTTCAACCAAAACTTTAAAATAATACTGTAAACTCGATAGTGAGGTTTTGTGCTACATTAACTATTTCTCATTTTTGTATATTTTATAAATACCGTTTAAAAGTCAATGCATGGCCTGCTTTTGATTTTGGTGTTACGTTTGACCTTGACCTTGATACTTGGATGTCGGAAACTTTTATGTATGATGCTATGAACTTCAAAGTATGCAAAGCATTTTAGCATATAACTCGTCCTTTTACTTATTTTTCTTATGTACTTTTTAGAGTATATTAGACTAATACTACAGTCAAAATGCTGCCCTTACTATACAACTATGTATTAGCTTATGTTAAAGGAAAAATGGCATTTGGACATTCATTGCTAAAACACTTTTATAAATTGACTAACAAACCACAAGGCCTTTAATGCTTTGCTCCATCTATTTAGGATGAATTTCCACTGTTACGAACATTGAGAAAGCTCCAAAGTTCAAGCCATTGTCGGTATATCCTTGTTCACTGGGTATCACTGTTAATGAAAATCTTCAACGCAAAAGAGTGACGTAATAGATATGTGTGTACACAGAAATTTACAACCATTTCATAAACAGGTAGAGCATGTATACAAAAAATGTTTTACTCTAAAAATATCAAATGTATTTACACAATAATAATGGATTCTATGACGTCACTGTCAAAATATCATAAACTACTATTCCTATAAAAGAAACATTTAAATATTTTAAAATGACAAAATTATTAGACTTTTCCGCTGCGTCACTGTCACATTATCATGAACGTACTGTAGTTATCATTCAGCTCATATAATTATGTACGTACTTTTAGAGAATTACGTGTTCGACATACTAAGCGATGGTTTATGAGCCAATGATTGGTTAAAACAGGATATGGCCACTCATATCAACACAAATACACTAACGATATTTTATCGCAAAGAAGCACGGAATTGTCACGCGTTCCACAAAAAGGGAAATATAATAACAATTGAACTAACAAATTAAATTAATTCTACGCTAAAGAGTCACTAACCTGTAAGATATTGTTACTTCTAGTCTACCAAGGATCGCATGGAATTGAGTCCCATTTACGGTCGGACCTTGTTTGACAAGGTTAACGGGATGATGACATGTTGTTGTAGCCGATATGGAGGTCACATCTAATGACCAATCAAATTTCCTCACATCAATTTTTTGGATGACCTCTGCGCAAAGATAAACACGTGACGATGGAAGCGGCCATGTCATGATAAAAACAAGATTTTTAAGGCTAAAACATCTACGCATCAAGTAACGTTGTCTTAAATAGCTAATGTTATACTAGAGTAAATTTTATTCAGAGTGACGCAAAGTATGAGTCTTTCTGGGCAAGTTGTTTCAAGAATCATTTTACGTGAAAAAAACCTTCAAATGAGATAATTTTTCAAAATAATCATAAAAAGAATCGCGAGACAACGTGCATCAGGTTTATAGCTAGAAAAAAAAGCATACCGTTTGCCCCTATGTAAATAAAACCCGTCATTTACGACATAACCTATTTAAAAAAAAAGTTTTTGACAAAAAAAAGGGAGTTCCCCCCCCCCCCCCCCCCCCCCCCCCCCCCCCCCGGGCCCCCCCCCCCCCCCCCCCCCCCCCCCCCCCCCCCGGCCCCCCCCCCCCCCCCCCCCCCCCCCCCCCCCCCCCCCCCCCCCCCCCCCCCCCCCCCCCCCCCCCCCCCCCCCCCGGCCCCCCCCCCCCCCCCCCCCCCCCCCCCCCCCCCCCCCCCCGGCCCCCCCCCCCCCCCCCCCCCCCCCCCCCCCCCCCCCCCCCCCCCCCCCCCCCCCCCCCCCCCCCCCCCCCCCCCCCCCCCCCCCCCCCCCCCCCCCCCCCCCCCCCCCCCCCCCCCGCCCCCCCCCCCCCGAGCCCCGTAGCACCTATTTACAGAGAAGAGCCCCGTAGCATCTACTTACCCCGCAGCCCCGTGAAGTTAGCCCCGTAGCACCTAGTTACCCCCGCGCCTCGTGAAGTAGCCCCGTCGCATCTATTACGCGCCCGTGAGTTAGCCCCGTAGCACTAGTTACCCAGCGCCCGTGAATGCCCGTAGCACTGTTACCCCGCGTCCCGTGAAGTTACCCCGCACACCTAGTTCCCCGCGTCCCGTGAAGTTAGCCCCGTCTCTAGTTCCCCGCGTCCCGTGAGTTCCCCCCCCCCCCATCCCCCACACCTAGCCCCCAGCCCCGTGAGTTAGCCCCGTATTCCTAGTTACCCCGCGTCCCGTGAAGTTAGCCCAGTAGCACCTAGTTCCCCGCAGCCTCGTGAAGTTAGCCCCGTAGCACCTAGTTACCCCGCGTCCCGTGAAGTTATCCCCGCAGCACCTAGTTACCCCGCAGCCCCGTGAAGTTAGCCCCGTTTACCGTTACCCCGCGTCCCGTGAAGTTAGCCCCGTAGCACCTAGTTACCCCGCAGCCTCGTGAAGTTAGCCCCGTAGCACCTAGTTACCCCGCGTCCCGTGAAGTTAGCCCCGTAGCATCTAGTTACCCCGCGTCCCGTGAAGTTATCCCCGCAGCACCTAGTTACCCCGCAGCCTCGTGAAGTTAGCCCCGTAGCACCTAGTTACCCCGCGTCCCGTGCAGTTAGCCCCGTAGCATCTAGTTACCCCGCGTCCCGTGAAGTTATCCCCGCAGCACATAGTGATCCCGCAGCCCCGTGAAGTTACCCCCGTATTACCTAGTTATCCCGTAGCCCCGTGAAGTTAGCCCCGTAGCACCTAGTTACCCAGAAGCCCCGATAAGTTAGCATCGTAGCACCTTGTTTCCCCATAGCACCTATTTAATTGACCTTTTTCCAGCGCACAGTTCCCATTTATCACGTGACAAAGTAAAACCACGTGATAGGGATGTACCAGTAATCGCTGCAGGGAGTATAGCGTCGTCATAACATCATGTGACATGGGGGCTGCCATTCCTACATCCCCGCTCATACTATTTGAGGCTGGTGCCCTAAACCCCTGCTTGCCCATTTCAAACGACAACCGGTCCACAACCTACCGTAAAACAATAGTCCTAGTCAATAGGGACCGCTAAACTAGTGTCTACCAAAATTTCTTATTAAAAATATTTTGACTGAGATCCCCAAGGCCAAGGACACAGAAAGAAGACAAACAATATCATACATTATCGGTAACTGAGACCAAAACGCTTTGACATTAACATATAGTTCATCGTAAAAAAATGTAGTTATATGACACGGTTGGCATTGAGCATTAGTATTTTATAAGTAATTACTATTTTGCGTGTTTATTTCCTAATACATTGTCAAGCTAACGCCTTTCTTGCAGAATTCACATAAGACATATTGTAAACAAATATTCATTCTAGTCAATTCATTTCACTGCGTTTATTGTCCAATGAAATTCCTCAGGTTCCCATAGCAACAGAATGCCATGATATGAGGACTTATTTAACTAGAAAAGATTAAACTGGAATCAACAGAGCAGGTTTGCTGTCAAGTATATAAAACAGAACTTTTATCTCTTTTTTATAAACTCACATTTTTCCATCAAAGTGAATAGTTTATGATGGCAATTATGAGCAAAAGAAATTGATATATGCGCTTGATAAGTTATCTAAATAGATAATATTGGAAAACGCTACCTAATAAGAAGTTTGGAATACTCTGAAATATTACACGTATATTCGTTCTAAGTTTAAGGATTTATTTAAAACGAAAATATAAGTTAAATTATATAAAATTTAAATAAAAACGACTAGAAAAGAAGAATTAAAAAAATAAAACATTTATAAAAATGGGATGCAATGTTAGCGTGCTGGATGGAACTCTCTCTCGTAAGAGTTCAAAGAAAGCCGGAAGTATAAACAGGAAAAATATTGAGCCTATTCGGAATCCCCCGGCTGACCAGGCTGGTAAGTTCGATCCACGTTTGCCACTGACCGTCAGACAGAAGTTTAACATCATGAAGTCTTGGAAGGGGATCGCAAGGAATATGTCTGATACCGGAATACTCATGTTTCTAAGGTATATCCGATACTGTTAATGTATGCAAAGTCTTTCAAATAGTATTTTGAAAGACCTTGATGCATGGTGATTCATGGGCTTACATTTTCGTGAATTTTAATGACATTTTGTTGTTATATTGATATTCTAATCCAATTACCGCTCTCGGAGACGATAATTGCGGAAACTGCCTGAAAGATCATAATGCATGATTGTCAAAGAATAGTTGAATAACAAATGATTTCATTATAAAATTTTGCTGCTATGTGTTGTAGATGTAAAGCCTGTTGATTTTTTCCATAGAAACTGATGATTTCGTTGTTTTTTTTTTCTCATGAATCTTCTGACATTCAATTTGGGCAAGTCCATTTCTTCACATATAGATGTTTTGCAGCATTGTGATCAAATGGCTAACACTTATAATCCTGATCAGACGACATTGTAGTTGTCGTCTGCTTAATTCGGGTCTTAGTTGCTAGTAAAGGTAAATATTTTAGTAGACACTAGGCACAAATGGGTTCAGTTCATAGATACACCCCTCGAAATTCACGAAATTTAGTGTTCCACGAATTTTATTTGTCTCTCAGTATTTCTTGTTGATTTTTCCTTTGAAATGATAGAAAATTGTATTGTTCACTTAAACTTTTTTCCTGAAAAATTACTAACTTAGAAATTTTATCAGCCTTAATGATAAAAGATTATTGCAGCATTTCAAAATTAACATACATGTATACTAGTATACGAAGGCCATCGATAGCTCAGGGGTTAGGACATTCGCCTCCGCAACGGGAGGTCCCTGGTTCGAATCCCAGTCCGAGCACGAGGTGTATCCTTGGGCAAAGATACTCTCTGTCTCTCTTTCTCTCTTTCTCAAGATTCAGTAAGCTATGGAAGCTTTCTTTCTTAAAGAACTAAAATAAAACTACGGCAATTCAAAATAAAATTAATATAAGTTTATGTAATATCACTTTAAAATCTACAAAATCAACATTTGAAAGCATAAGCAATAACCACCCCTTTTCCATGTTTTCTATTTTGTCGCTGCAAATCATTTAACTAACACGATTCTAAGTCTTTTCTAGGCAGTTAATGTCTTTTCATGTGATTTTTCCATGAAAACATCTTGTAGCCGTAAACAGTATCATATTATATTTTTATTGAAAATAGATCAGCGTATAAAAAGTAGTAGAACATTGAAATAGTAGCACAGTAAAACCCGTTTTAGCCGGCACCTGGTTTTATACGGAAAACTTGCTTTCCGACACGGTAGCATAAAATGTACATTTTGTATAACAGAAAGCTAGTTTAACAGGCAACCTGCTTTAACCAGTATGTTAAAATGGTTCCGAGGTGAGTCAGATAAGACAGATTTTACTGTATACTTAGACTAACGGAGTCTGTTGAAATTGAGATGACATTTTGAAAACTTTAAACTCCAATAAATAAGGCTCTTTACAATATCCGGAGAAATCTTTCAACGAAAATCAAAGCTCATCTAAACAGTCGTTAGAGTCAGAGGTAGCAGACTATGAAAACGCTATCAAAGAATCGAAGGGAATATTGTTTGATTGTTTGGACCAAATACTCTAACGACCGATGCCAGTCTTCTGTATATTCAACTCAACGGTCCAAATTGCATTTACATGTACTAGTATTACGTAGTGTGAACCTTAAACTTGAAGTTATAGATTATATATGAGCCAAATCACAAGAAATCCACACTTGATTACAGGATACTCGAATTCAATGGGGTTTAAAATCTGTCTTAGTTAAATGTTTATTCTTAACAATCTAGAACATTACATGAAAGGCTTATAAAAATCAACATGACGTCACGAACGTCCTAAGTAGTATGTTGACGTTATCATTACGGTTGTTCTGTTTATGAAATAATAGCCATTCCAGCGGTGTTAGTCGTTTAATAAACAATGATTTTGAGTACTGATACGCAATGATAAGCCACGAAGGCCGAAGGCCTGAGTTGTTTATAACTGCTCATCAGTACGACAAATCATTGTTTATTAGACGATAAAAACGCTGGATAGGATGTTATTTAGATTCTAACATGATCAGTTATTACAAAAGGTGAATAAATGCAAAGCTTTATTTTCTACGCGAACGCTCATTTAACGTCATGCGGCGCAATATGACGTCATGTTTACAGTATATCGGTTCCCGCGTTGTATATGGTTTAATATACCATAATTTTTCTACTCTTTGTATATAGAGACAGAATCGTGAGTCATGTTAGAATTAAACGTCACACCTATTATAATGCATTTGAACTATTCATTAAAGTTTATTCTAGCACAAGCGGCTGCTTTTCCTATATAAACATTTAGTGTTTGCCCTACATTCGTCCAAGAAAAATAAAATTGTCCCTTTTTTTTTTTCTATAACCCCCCCCCCTGACGATTTTCTGCATTTTATAGAGCGCGACTCTAGCGTTTGTGCAGACGTCATAAAATGAGAAAAAAGTAAAGAGGGAAAAGCAGGAAAAGTTAAAGAAACCGGCTGCTCGGTCGCTAGCCCCCCCCCCCCCCCCCTTTCCCCCGGGCCAAATTTCCTATATACAACTATACATAGATATAGAGAAGCCTTTTAAAAATGACGTAATAACATGACGTATGTAAACAAGTGCGTCCAATCGTATCTCGCGTTTTAAAGTTACACTGGTGTAGATCTACTACTTAACGTAGTTCGGGATAGTTTTCAAAGAAAATAACGTGTTAGAATCGAAATAATAAATTGTTCCCTGTATTTTATCGTTGAATAAAATACAGTCAGTCATATGAACGCACTCTTGATTTAATTACTACGCATTCAAATTCCTGACTATACTTTATTCAACGATAAAACACAGGAAGGCATTTATTATTTCTTAAATATTCAGTCATTGTGCGACAAGCATTTATTTGGCATTTTGAGACAGACAAAGTCGCTTACAAATACTTTCAACATTTTTAGGTGCTTTAGAAAAAATGATTGTCATGGCAAAAGTTTTATATTTCTAAATAATTTTAATGCAGAAACGGTACATGTTCTATATGAAACAGTACCATGAAAAGGTCATGACTTTTCGTTGTAAAATAGGCTAAATAACTAAATGCAATTGTATTTTTATTATGATACGGATGTTAATACACCCATGAAATCGGCTGATCTTTTTTTCCTATTAACAACTAAAACTGTCTTTAAATGCATGCCCGGGATAAAAGTTAAGCTAAAAGAGTGAGGATTAACTTTCTATATGTATTACAGCCAATAATTTTCACATCTCTAATGCATTAGTGTGCAATTAATTATTAAGTAAAAAAAGCGCATTATAGCCTGATCACAGTTCTACTGTAGGCGGTTTCGGGCTAAATAAATACCAACTAAATTACGTACTTGCCGAGTATTTTAAGCGTATTTGAGTGTAAACAGTTTTTTATTACAATTCCGTGTAATTGAGACACGGCTACAGAATTTCTAGACAATCAGTAGGAAGGTGTAAAGACATCTTTTTCCATTAAATGCAGAACAATACAGATTTTCTAGGAAATCAATGCAATCGCATACACAACAAAACACATGTACCTGGAACAACTACTTTCTTGTTCACACTGGAACGACTGCACTTTCGTTAGCCCAAGGTCTTTGACGCTATTATTCTTATTTCTCATTATAGCTATGGTCAACTGGCACAATAAAAAGACCAATTTAGTTATGGAAGCCAGAACTACACTTTCGTGTGCATCTCAATACAGATTTTTCTAATATTGTGTGCCATCGGCGCTCATTAAACAGTATTGATTTTTCAGAAAATCAATAGCATTTTCTGCAACACATTACTAAAGTTAAATACTACAACATGCGTTCTGAACTTGCACCAGTCGGTTTCAAAATTCAGTAAACTCTGTATATAACCACTCCGGATATAACGAAATTTCGGATACAAAAACACATTTTCCAGGCCAGATATTTTTTCCTTCTTTATTGTATATACCGTATGCTATATGGATATAACGTACTCTGCATATATAGAACAAATTTATATGATCCCAAGTAGTTCGTTATCTATGTAGCGATCACTGTAGTAGATTACTTTTAGACGTAAAGTTAAATGTACTTCAACCCGCACTCTCGAGACGCACTCCAAGTGGAATCAACCCCGAAGACAAAGAAGCAAAATGAAATTATTTTGCCTTGCCTGTGGACACTGCCATCATTGCTCTGTTTAGGATCGAACCCAAAACCCCCCGATCATGAGGCGAACGTGCTGTCACGACAGTGCCATTGTTATTTGAGAGATTATATTAATAATACCATCAAGAGCATCATAATTCAGGATTTTCAGACTATCAGTACCTCAGTGAGCACCACAATCCAGATGTGTGAGTGAAACCGTGTCAGTAGATAATTTTCAGAAGATCTGAACTACCGTGTGTCTGATATACGTGTCTTCTGTGCAATCAATAACATTATACCACAGTAACAATTGTGCGACAATTAAAACTCATCGCCCATGTGTTGCAACACTGCATGGTCTCCAGATTTCATGTTTTTGTTTCCATTTTTGCTTTACCGCTTTAATTTAACAAAACCGTAGCATTTATTCTGCGACTGTAGTTTGAGCAATAAATATTTTTTACGAATTCCATACTTCGCTTATTGATTAATTTTGCAGAAGATTCATCTCATATAGATTCGTATTTAGATTATTCTCTTTTCCCGAATTTTTAATTGGCGATTCAGACAATCTGTTATAAAATCGCCGAGTTTTGTTCAAGTGAAAATCATTCGATTTACACTATTCATACAATATGTCATCGTCGTTAAAAGATTTTGCGACCATTAAAATACAGTCGCAAATATCAAAATTTCAAAACAGGTAAACATATATTTAACAGTCGCAAAGTTAATGACGTAACCAATCAGAATCGACGTTTCAACGTTTAACTTAATGCGTTAAAACGTTGTCTATACTTCTGAACATTAGTTCACAGTGGACCATCAAAGCACTGAAAGAGCTGACAGCATGTGTGCTAAAATCAGTTGTAGCAGGTACTCTTGTGGTCCGCTTTGTGCATATGAAACTGATAAATAAGTGCAAAGAAGGTCGTAATTTTTGGGTAGAATTAATTTAAAATGTAATTGTGAAAACTATATTATTTCATCCCAGGTCTAGTTTACATTTCTTGAGGGTGGTCATTAGCCTGTCAGTTGTATTAGACTGAATTATAACAATGCAACCTGTATAAACGATCATTTTCCCTCCGACAAATTTAAAACATAACTTTCAAATACTATAAATGACAATTTCAAGAGTTTGAATGAGAATTTTCTGTGGAAAAAGTGTCGTATTGTATATAGTTTATTGCGAAATAATCAGTCACATTGTGTGATGTCAACAAAATCTTCAAATACCTAGAGATCAAATATCTTATTAATTTCAAGGAGATATCCATTGTGCTAAAGAAATTGAGAAAAAGATTTTGTTTATTCAATGTCTCCAGAGAACAGCTTATTATTTTCCCTCTTAGTACTTACTGGGAAAAAAAGACGACATATTCTGTTTATTCTTTACTTTCAAAGCTTTTCTCTTACTGGAAAAGTTTAACGGTATAAATTAATCTCGTTCATCTTCTTTTCGCCAGATTATTTGAGACCAACGAAGAGGTTCGCTCCATGTTCACGAAGCTAGTTCATGGCGGGAAATACGACATTATACAATTACGAGAGAGTAGGGAGCTAGATAACCACGTCAAACAAGTGATGTATACGTTAGACGAGGCTATATCATCACTAGAAGACGTAGATGGTGTTGTTAAGCTGCTACATGCTGTAGGCAGTAGCCACAGACGATTGAAGAGTAGGGGATTTAATCCACAAGTTTTCTGGGTAAGTCGGCAGTAATTTCTGTTGGTATTTCGTTCATTCAGGTATACTTTCTGTATGGTACTATTGTGTCCTAGAAGTACAGTCGACTCTCGAAAGTTCGAACCCGGATAATTGGAACACCCCCGATTATTCGAACACATTTTCGGGTCCCGAATTTTTTCCTTCCTAAATTCAATATGTTCTAATGTTCTACGGTTAATCGGAACCCGGATAATCGGAACTTTCGAACTGATATTATTGTCCGCTCATTAATACGGGCGAAGCCCGACCATAAGTAAACGTGTGTACGAGTATTTAATTGAATACTGAAAGCAATAAAATTAATGAATTCACGATTACCCATGGAAGATTTCAATTTGTCCGCACCCATGGACGATACCATAACATACTTATAACGATGCACCGTCTGTACGCTTCCTCGCAACGTCTCGGCAGAATGAAGGGTAAGGAAATTTTGCCGAAGACTTCCGATTGCGTCTACAGGACTGGTACTCTGTTTGTTGTTGTCATTAAATGTCTGCAATTTTTGTGTTTGAAAACGCAACACTTCAGCTTTGTACTTTGAAATGTAAAGAGATCATATTTATACACATTCCTAAAGTTTGATGCTCTTCTTCGGGGCCCTCATGTGCCGCCATAAAAACCCCCATTTCTTTTCGCAATCAACCCTCGATGTTTGACTCTATGGATATTCGTGACCAATAATTTTCGGAATTTGAACCGTTTTTGCGTCCCCTGAAAATTCGTACCATTTCTAAAATTATGCTTTCGCCCGATATAGGTATTGCCTATTTTCATATTAAAATAGTGTGAATAACTCCGGAAAGTTCGAACAGTGTCGTTCGTTAATTGATCAATCAGCCGGCCGCATGTTTTTCACACCTCGTGAAAATTGAGCAGGTGCCAGCTTGATTGAGTAAATGACGTCACATGGTAATAATCGAGGATATGTGTATTTGTTTGCCGTGCGTGCTAACACTTATGATTATGTTTGTGGCAATCGGCAACCTCCACATCGTCAACGAGTAGAAAACGGCTTCAAAGATTTACATAAAAGAACTTCCACTCAAAACTCAGTAATCGAGTACGTTCCTACACAGGTTTTAGTACACTTCACTCTAGACAGAACGGCGTTCTTACAGAACGGTCTTTAGTACCATCTCTCAATATGGCCGACATGCTCACTCCGGAAAGTTCGAACTACCGAAAATTCGAACAAATTTTGCTTCCCCGAGGGTGTTCGAGTTTTCGAGAGTCGACTGTATATGAAAAACGGATGCGCACTAGCAAAAAGAAAAATACTTAACCTGAGACGGAAATACAATTATTACAGTTTAATTATGTTAATGTTAGTTGTTTACCGACAAGGTACCGACAAGACAATGCAGCTTTCACTTTAAAAGATAAAATCCTAAGACATTTTAAGGTCTAACACGTATGACCGGTGGGTACATTTGCACTTCTTGTTTTCATGACCAAGATTTCAGATTTCACGAATTCACGATTTAAGCTTCTCAATTCACGTGCCAATTCATGAATTAATGAGACCTTTAAAAAATCTATGAATTTTTTATGTAGAAATTTTGAATTTATTATTCATTAAGCTGAAATCGTGAAATCGGGAACTTTGCATTCATGTAATCATGAAGTGCGAACGCACCGGTCTTTTGCCGGTGCGACATAAAACCAAACTCGGACTTACTCCAATTATGTTTCAGCACATATTGTCAGTCACATAAATTTCGAGAGGAATTTAATCTTTTAAAATACTGCGTAAAATTACGATGCTCCATTCTAGGCCCATCACTTTTTCCCTAATAATTTTCTAGGCGATATTAAAGAGTGTTGATGACAATTAGTGAAGTTATACTAGCAATCCGGGAAATTACGATGCACTGTAAAAACAGAAAGGAAACTTCTGTAAAAACAGAAAGGAAACTTTACACTGAGATGGGTGGCAGCTGGGTTGCCACCCATTTTGGTGTAAAGTAACCCTATTGTTTTTATGGAAACAATACACCCTGCTATCGGGGAAGCAGGACACCGTTCATGGTGTTACTTAACACGTTTTTCAAAGACAAACGTAACACGTTAGTGTAAGCGTACAGTTTCTTTACATATAAACCCTTTCATCAATTCATGACGGCAAAATCTTGACTCATTGGTCCAATCACTCCCATCACATTTCTTAAGAATGTCAAACAGATTGTTTGTGTAAGACCAATATTTAAGAAGATCTTAGTCAGTGGTTACGTAACTAATTTTGATTTTTGATTTGATGAGAATTTTATCAAGGTCCGTCCAAAAGAGCACTTATGTTAGCTTAATATTTGGATGAGACCCCCCCATCCCTCCCCCCCCCCCCCCCCCGTCATGCCTAAAAATAAAATTTTGAAGCCAGAAATAGGAGAATTTACCTTACTGCTTTTTCCATCCATTTTTACCAAAATTTTTTTTTTTTTTTTTCCCCCCCCGTAGGCCAATCACGGCGACCAATGAGATCTAAGTGTGATTGACCTAGTGTTACGTAACTAAATTTTCAAAGAACTACTTATCTGAACTCTTTACAACATTCTGACGGGTTTCGTAACTAAACGTCACGAAAAGACTTTTCGTTCATAAATTCGCGAATTATAGCAAAGTGTTCATGTATGATACACGGATGTGTCCGTCTTAGTCACGCTACAATATGAGACCATACCATGTGCATGGAATGCGGCATAGAATTAAGGCACATGCAAGTCCTTGGTCAGTTGACTTGTTTACGATACACAAATTTTAGAGCAAAGTTACACTTCCGTGTTACTATATCCCAGTAGGTGTATCTGACCAACTTACACTTGTACGGATTTACAAAACGCCAGATCGGGAGTATCTCTTCACTGATTTTGGAGTAAAATTGCATTTCGGTGATTCTCTACTCGCAAACGGTGTAACTTACACGGTGACACCATTTTGCAAGCTGGTTTACATTGTATTCAGAGATAATTAACACTTATTTTTTACAGTGTGGAAAATGAAGCATTTCACCATCGTAAAGTCATAGTAAGTTCGTGCATCTCATCGAGGCACCATCGTAACTTCGCGTATCGACATCGTTCCGTTGCGCGTCGGCATCGCAACGTTTAGCTGTTGCTCAATGAATTATTAGAGAGAAAGAGATGTCCCTAATTGCACACCATGCACAGAAATCTTTATTTGTTTCTAGTGAACAGAACGCGTGACAATGCGAGCAAAACAATTACTTTAATGTTCGAGACAAACAATAGTCAAGGCTATGTGACATTGAAAATGCAAACGAATCACATTAATTCAGACGTAGTTTGGTTTTCGTTCGTCGGTTGCCATGGATATAAAAAACAACAACATTGTATATGTTCGTGGGGTGGAAAATTATTACTCCTCATACTGTATGATATTTAATCGCGTTCTTTAGCAAAAGAAAAAGAGAAAGAATTGTCATGAATGATAAATCGGATATCAAGCAGTCAGTAGGGAACATTAGTCATTATATATCGAGAAAATACATTGCACAGTGTGACTGCAAACGAGCTTGTTGTATCACTTTGGTCTTTCCTACTCAATATAAATGTAGATTGGAAAACACAAAGCAAAGCAAATTTCATAGACAAACTTACGGAGTGTAACAAAAGTATAAGTAGACCTGCTATTTTATATCAATCTGAAAAAAAACTAAACAATATATATCTTAATGAGTTTTTCAAACAAAAACAATTCAACCGACATTTGAAAATGTTTTTTTTATCTGTAAATAGCCATGTATTTGTCAGGACATTAAATGTTTAAAAAGTCAACTCGATCTCTAAAGATTTACACTGTAAATTTGGTTTATTCGAGAGATAGTTATTGTCGTTATCATTCACGAGAAGTAGATGTCACAAATTTTAAAACTTAGCAATGTTTTGAAGTCAAATCTTTCCCGATGATCCACGACACCAGTTCCGAATTTTCACGCTAGCTAGCAATTTTGGAAAACTTGGCGACGCGGAATTTTCCAAATTTAAAAATAAGAAGCGGTAATGGTAATATCTTCAACAATATATTGAGACTCGTTGTCACCACCTGGGACATTCACTTGATATTTATTTTCTGTTTAATTTCATGCGAAAACTGTCTCTTGCACAGATTCAAGTAGTGGAAAAACTTGTTTCTCACCTCATTGTTAACCTCCAGACGTTAAGTGTGTATCAGCCGGGCGCGTGAATTGTTCGTGTCTCGCAGACACTGCAGAAGCCAATTCAAAGCGATGATAATGTCGTAAATAGCAGAACAGTCATTGTTTCATTTGAAATATTGACGTCACTTCTGCTTAGAATAAATAGCTCCTACGTCTAGGTTGAATGTTCTTGTCAATGGATTCCTCGGCCTTGAAATATATTTGAAATAATTGTAAAAAGTGATACACTTTGCATGTGTAAATGATATAAATGAATATTATAACTGAAAAAATATCATAAAACTATGAACCCTGATGTACTAAAATCACGTGATGGTATGAAATTGTGCATTGTATATGTGAGCCTCTGTTCGAAAACGAAACAACATGTCTGAATAAATTTCTACATGAAAGCTTTTAGGGAACCACAGCGACAAAGTTTTGTAGGCATTCAATGTATGAGCCCGCGGACCGAAATTCAACTGATTTACATATTTAAGTATATACGACCACTACACAGCTAACGCCTGCACATGCAAGTCTATAAAAGACTTTTAACAGTCACTATAAACGGACACATGTTGATTTTCGAACAGCGGGGTTGATAGGCTAAACTCCGTATATACCGAACTCCTTGGGACCATTTGAAATTGTTCCTTATATCCGGGGTATGTTATATCCGAAAAAAAATATTTTCGTATCTAAATAAAGAAGGAAAAAAACTGGGCCGAGAAATATTGTTCCTTATATCCGGAATCGTTATATGCTAGTTTATGCGAGTTTACTATATGAATTTTATCTATTGAAATTTCGGAAAACGACAAAACATGTTCGCACTTTGTGGCTAAATTAGTTACCACTATAGATATTTAAACGTATGCCTTTTGCTTCTTTGTAGAGGATTGAGGAACCTTTTCTTGTGGCTGTTAAAGACACACTAGGTGACAGATACACGGCAAACATGGAACACATTTACCAAAAAACAATCAAGTTTATTTTAGAGACATTGATAGAGGGATTCAACATCGAAGGAAAATATACCTAGAAACTCGTCAAGCCTGTACGTGTAGCTAATTGACTGGAACATTTTGCTTGTAGAGCTGACATATCAGAATAGCTCAAATAAACACCTAAAACTGACAAAAGGTTTTATGTTTGACACATGTAAAAATAATTGTGGGCGATTTTATGCGTGCTAGTTGCAGTATGGCGTGCCATCATTCGACATTATTCATGTTTTTCATCACGGAGCAAGACTGGTATTTTACCATGCAGGTCATGTTAAATTCAAGTTTTGATATGTACCACGGAGTGTTAATAACTTCAGTGGAAAGGGATTCATCGTTTCAATCACCTTTACATACATCCTCGTCACAGTTGTTTTAAAAAGGGGGCATTGCTATGTAAATAACAGAGCTGATGTGCAGGACTAAGTTGTGAGTGGTGACCATACCTTTGTGTCGTGAAATATGTGACACAAAAAC
>JAFMSR010000001.1:42488701-42506133 GCA_022818135.1 Saxidomus purpurata | reverse complement strand
AGACATAAAGTATATGATTGAAGTGTTTAGCGTTTTTATGTCGTTGTTATTTAATGCTGATGTTTCGTGGTTCGTAAATCGTCAACTCTGATTCGCGGATCGGATGGGATCGCCACTTGTCCCGCGATCCCCAGCCCTAATTTATTTAATCAAAATATGTTTTACTGCTTACAGGATTATGGCATGTTAGAATCTAGTACAAGAGAAGGAAGCTGATAAACAAAAATGGAGGTATCTGGTCAAAGGCAGAGAGGAACAGGAAAAGACACGATAACAAAAGCTTCAGAGGAAGATAGTGATGTGTTTTGTCAGCCTTGTTACAGCGACGGAGACTGGGTGATTGCTGTGGGACATTGTCAAAACTGTAACGAGTTTATGTGTGTAACCTGTCTGAAAGTACATCGTAAGCAAGCGATGAGTAGAAATCACGCGATTGCAGAAGGTGAACAAATGCCAAAGTCACAGACGTTATCCGAGGCATTTGACGTATGCTCAGAGCTATGTTCCGCTCATGACAATGAAATAATAAAGTTCTATTGTCCATGTCATGACGTGGTTGGCTGTGGTGACTGCATGGTTTTAGATCACAAATCATGCAAAGTTGAACGAATACAAGATATATCAAGAAAATATTACAACGGACTCGAGCATAAACACCTTCTTCAGACTGTGGAGAAGTTTGAAAAAGATCTCGAACAAATTAAAAATGAAATCCAGGCAAATGAGCAAAAAATTGATACTTTTTATTCAAAAGCTGTCGATCAAATTAAACAATTCCGAAAGCGTATAAACTACCATGTTGATGAAATGGAATCTGCGATTATTGCCGAGTTGGATAAGAGGAAAGAACATGATAAGAAAGCAATCAAAGAGGTTAAGGACAAAAAAAATGTGGCTGAATGTGAAGCTGAAGCTATGTGTAAGAAACTGAACCTGCAGGCTCGCAAGGCAAATGAGCTCTTCGTCACTGCAACACGAATGAAAAAAGATCTGTCAAGTTTTGAGGATCAGATTAGAAGATTGGAAGAGTTAAACTATGTTACGGAGTATGGATTTGAGGAGTCGAGTGAAATAGAGGAAATTCTAAGTACCAAAGCACCTCTAGGCAAGTTAATTGAGAACTCAAATGCTTTGTTATCCCGTAAGAATGTTGCAGATATGGAGCCGGAATTCGTTGGTGATATCAGCATGAGGTCTGATGAAGATAATACAGACTGTAATATTCTGGCTACAGCTCTAGTCACACCAGCAATAATTGCTGTAGTTGACAGGGACAATAAATGCGTGAAAATGATTGACACTGATAAAAAAAAGATAATTGGAAGACATAAGTTTAACTGTTATCCCGTAGACATTGCTGTTATCGGTGAAAATGAAATAGCCGTTACGCTTCCTGACGAAAAGAAAGTCGTTATACTGCTCGTTTCTGAACAAAACAGACTTCATATTGATCGTACTTTAAAAACTAATGGCAGGTGTACAAAAATTGCATATAAAAACGGCATTATTGCACTGTCATATTATGATTCTAATAAGGTTGACGTCCTGACTGATAAAGGTGGTGTTATAAAATCAATTCCTTCCACAAACTACCCTGAAGCTCTTGCTTTTGCTCATGGATCAGAGCATGTCTTAGTGAATAGCAGTAAAACTGTCACAAAGTACGATGTTGATGGAGACGTCATTGCAGCTTACAAGGACAATGATTTAAGTCCCCGTGGAATGACGGTTTTACAAGATGATACAGTAGTTGTGTGTAACTGGTTTTCAAAATGGAAAATCATTTTCCTTTCACCCAAGTTTGAAAAGTTAAAAGAAATGTTATATGACAACAAACATGTCCATTATCCTTATTGTATATCATTCTCGGAAGAAAGCAAACGACTGTTCGTATGTAACAATGTATCGATGCTCGACTTACAGTTGAAAAATACAATGAAAGTGTTTCAGCTAAAGTAGATGAGCTAAACACGAAGACAGGGGAAAAGGTGTTCCGATTTCGATCTTGAACTAGTAAATTTTGTATCTTTAGAGTCTCTTCAGTGAATAACTGTTGCATTCGTATGAAGAGCTATTGATTCGGTACTTTTTATTTGGAAGTGAAGCTTGGTTGTTGAAATACCTTTCTTTGTATTTCAATAAGTGCACAGAACGGTTATAACTTTAAAAAAAAGATGTATAAATATATTTATTTTGTGTGTGTGTGTGGGGGGGGGGGCGTAGTTCTGATTTCATGAGGAGGAACTGTATTCTTATTTGTCTAAACAATTTTGAGAAAAGTAAAACTGAAAAGCATGTAATGATAATCTTACTTTCTTTTCCCTAAAGAAAACTATTAAATAGCATTTCCCTCACATGTTCAAACCAGACGGTGTAAAAATCTAGCTAGAAAAACTGCAAGCAAATGATATTTTTGGAATATCTCAGACCGTTTGATGTTAAGAACGACGACGTTGAAGTTTAAAAGTGGTAGTTACATGTATTCTTGGCGGAAATGTATAAACTCTCTTTAATTGAGATTAAGATGCGCAATTCACTTTATACATTCTGAACGGTAATGTTACTTGAAAATTCAAATGAATAATAGCGATATTCGAATCCGCAGCATTTGGCTTAATGAATGAGAACGGTAGACTTGCTTACATTTAATGTCCATAATATAATAGAAAACTTAAAATCGTACGTTAAAATCGTCGTACATCGCCGATTTGTGATTGTGCAATTTTCTGTTCAACTAACCATGTTGTTTTCAAAAAATGATTTTCAGAGTTCACAAATAAGAAAAATGATATTTCTGAATTTTCATATTACAAAATATATATGATGTCCTTACCCCTAATGAAACGTTTTCAAAGAAGATCCTCTGTAATGCAGTTCTCTTGTGTCAGCTTGTATATTCGAGCAAAAGAAATGCAATATTTTCAATGTATCATTATACATAGATAAAAGAACACACTCTTTTTATAAAATCAAGAAGGTGCTAGTTTCCTATCAACCATTGACTAATTACGCTAAACAGTTTTTAGTTTGTACAGCAACGGTCATTTCTTACCACTGATTTTGGTCTGACTTAGCACATAAATTAACTAAAGGTAAAGTTGCGTTTCTTTTGCCGATCAGTGTATATTGCCTAAACTGCAGAAAATACATGTGTATAAAGTTTTCACAAGTACTTTTTAAAAATGGCCAGTAGAAAGCACGTATCTTTTACAAAACATGTATTAACTTCCTATTGGAAAATTTAAATTCTTCATACTCTATACATAGTCTAGTGGTCCTGTATCGAGTTGGCTTAAACGATACCATACTCTATACATAGTCTAGTGGTCCTGTTGGCTTAAACGATACCATACTCTATACATAGTCTAGTGGTCCTGTATCAAGTTGGCTTAAACGATACCATACGCTATACATAGTCTAGTGGTCCTGTATCAAGTTGGCTTAAACGATACCATACTCTATACATAGTCTAGTGGTCCTGTTTCAAGTTGGCTTAAACGATACCATACTCTATACATAGTCTAGTGGTCCTGTTTCAAGTTGGCTTAAACGATACCATACTCTATACATAGTCTAGTGGTCCTGTATCGAGTTGGCTTAAACGATACCATACTCTATACATAGTCTAGTGGTCCTGTTGGCTTAAACGATACCATATAGTCTAGTGGTCCTGTATCAAGTTGGCTTAAACGATACCATACGCTATACATAGTCTAGTGGTCCTGTATCAAGTTGGCTTAAACGATACCATACTCTATACATAGTCTAGTGGTCCTGTTTCAAGTTGGCTTAAACGATACCATATAGTCTAGTGGTCCTGTATCAAGTTGGCTTAAACGATACCATACTCTATACATAGTCTAGTGGTCCTGTATCGAGTTGGCTTAAACGATACCATACTCTATACATAGTCTAGTGGTCCTGTATCAAGTTGGCTTAAACGATACCATACTCTATACATAGTCTAGTGGTCCTGTTTCAAGTTGGCTTAAACGATACCATACTCTATACATAGTCTAGTGGTCCTGTTTCAAGTTGGCTTAAACGATACCATACTCTATACATAGTCTTGTGTCCTGTTTCAAGTTGGCTTAAACGATACCATACTCTATACATAGTCTAGTGGTCCTGTATCGCAGATTATCATGCAACTAGCATTAAATCTGACCGATAACACACGTCCGATATTTTAAAATGATATCACGTCACTGACGTGATAATACTTTGTAACCACGCCCATATGCCGGACTACTTCCAGTTCAACAAGCAAGACTCCTCAAGTGCAATCACAGAGAAAAAGTAATCAAAACATTTCATTTATCCTATCATTTTTGTATTTTTGTTTACAAATCATTGTTAATGATGTAGCTATTGCATAAAAACACAGCCCAAAAAATCCTCTGTAGAATTTTTATTTTTGAAATAAACATAGGGTTGTTGGTATTCATTTTCTTAGTTAGATCATTTGCTATCCATCTACAGCAATTTTGAGGCAAAATTTGAGAAAAAGTTGATTTTCATTTTTTTTATCACTATCCAATTTTTACAGTATAAGTTCTTAATGCGTGGTTGAAATGGCCTGAAGCCTATCAGCTACCTATCAACAGTTGGAAACTGTCTTTAAACCGCTCACTTTTCACTCATCAACTCTCAAGGTCCTCGTTTGTTTACAATTAGAATACTCCAGTGGTGTTGAGCCCACGCCGCCATTTTTGAAATGTCAGTGTTTTACTTGGAAATTCTTGCGTGTGTCTTTGCAAATATTTTGTTTGCAAAACAATATCATTACATTAGAACAGAAAAACATTTATAAATAGTCTCATGAAGGTAATTATAAAGCTATATTTATGTCGTTTTTATATTTTTTGTCCTTTGAAATGTAGAACTATTTTTCGAGGCACGTGTAGTAATTTGAAATCATTTGCTTTTATAAATACCGTATTTATTCTATTTTAGGCCCCTAAAAGTGTCAAAAATATACAATATGAAGATTTGCATGATAAATAGAATATTAGTCAACTGCCTTTTGACAACATGTGATATCAGGTTCGGCAGATACGGTCGGAAAAGGCTCGGCAGAGCCTCGCCTTTTCCGACCGCATCTACCTCACCTGATATCACATGTTATCAAAAGACAGTAGCCTAATATTCTCTATATAGACTAATAGTACAGTCATTCTGGGGTTGGACCGGGAAAAAATTTGAACAGAAATGAATCCTTCACCATGACTTTGCAAATGGACTACCTTTTAACATAAAGAAAAGTTCCCATTGATATGTGTGGTGGAAATGTTATTTTGGGTATTTTCAGGTTTTTTTGATGTTTTAGATGGGAATTTCTGTAATTATATTTCTTATTTTGATTATTTTCAACAAATATTTATGTTGTTTTCAATTTTTAATTCAAAACTACTGTAACTATGTAATGAAAAAAAATTGGGTGGAAATTGTCCATATTCACTTACTTTTTGGGGCATTTTCATGCTTTTTTGCTGTTTTAAGTGGGAATTTTTGTAGTTTAATGTTTTATTTTGATTAATGTCAACAAATATTTGTGTTATTTTTATTTTTCGATTGGGAGCTACTATAACTATTCAATAAAAGCTTTTTGGGTGAATATTTTCCAAATGCGACAACTTTTTGGGGTAGTTTCGTGCTTTTTTGCCGTTTTAAGTGGACATTTCTGTAATTCAAATTCTTTTTTTGACGATTGTCAATTCATATTTATGCTGTTTTGTTTTTTACATTCAAAACTACTTAATATTAGAACTAAAACATACGTGGTTGAAAATATCTATATTCATTCAATTTTTGGGGCATTTTCATCCATTTTTGATGTTCTAAGTGGTATCTCTGAAGTTGTATTTCTATTTTGATCATTCTTTTTTATGTTATTCCTAGTTTTATTTAAATCTACTGTATCTATGAATTAAATATCTGAGCGAATTTTGTCCATAATCACAAACTATTTTGGGTAATTTTCATGTATTTTTTATGTTTTAAATCATATTTTCTGTATTTCATTTACGTGTCGCCCTTTCGGAGAAAATGCGATACACAGGGATCGCTTTGTCTGTCAGTTGGACCAGTCCGTCAGAAAAACATAATGTTGGCTATAACCTTGCCATTTCTTAAGTTTTCTTCATCAAACTTTCAAATTATATTGCTTATGAAAAAAGTCTTGTGATGCCGTCCAATTAGGTCAAGGTAATTTTTGACAGAGTCATGCTCATTTTGTACTTAGATTTTGTCATGAGAACCTAACGTTGGCTATAATTTTGCCAGTCTTAAGATTTCTTCATCAAACTTTCAAATTGTATAGCTTATGACAAAAGGGACATGATGCCGCCATATTTTGTAGGTCAAGATCATATTTGACAGAGTTATGCCCCTTTTTGTACTTCGATTTTGTCACGAAATTATTGGTTATTATGACAAAGTGTAAGAGGAAGGGCGACACAATTAAGTGTTCTACTGAACACCTATCTAGTTTAAATTTGATTATTGTCAACATTTACATCCTTCATATTTTTTTCTATTCTACTAGCACCTTGATTTTTGTTAAAATGGGTGGAAATGTATCAGTTTGACCAGCTTTTGGGTCATTTTCTTGTTTTTTGATGTTTAAAGTAGTAATTACTTAAACAGATTATTCAAGTTTTATTTTTTGTCAGCATATATTTATTTGTCACATAGTCTCATATTTAATATTACTATCAGCCGAATTCTAGATGATTGTGCAAACACTGAATCAGGGAATGAAATGGTACATGCACGTGGACATCAACCAAATTCTAGCTCAAGCAAACAATAAAACAAGCTGGATTCAACAGAAAACCAGACTACATACCTTGCCCAGGAGGTCGAAGATGCAATCGAAGAAAAAGAAGTAACACTTTTTAGTTGGATTGATCTCCAAAGAGCATTCGATAAAGTCTGGACTAACTGTCTCCGTGTGAAGCTACTACGGAATGGAATGAATCAGGGGCACAATGTACAAATAGAACAAGTCCTATATTTTCAATGCAAGGGCTAGAGTCTGTGTTGATGGGATACAAAGTTGTAAATTCTTACAACCACATAGTGGCCCTCAATGAAATGTATTGTCACCCACCCTCTTTCTTCTTTTCAAAAAAGCTTCCAAGAGGATTTAAAGCTTCCTCTATGCAGACAACATTGTGTTTCGATGCATCAACTGCTATATTTAGGATGCAGCAACCTGCGGACATGCTTTCAACATAGACAGAAGACTGGTGCGTACATGTAAACACAGGAGACAATAAAGCTAGCGATAATACATAAGTTAGTTGACACTAACTAAGTGAGGGAATGAGAAGATACTGAATACAGTATACTTGGGAACAGTGAGGCCCACCTTAAATACAGCTCTACAGCTAAGACGATGGACACAAATACAAATCAACAAGTGCCGGATAAGATCCGAAACAAGGCCTTAAGAATAATTACTTGACAATTTTAAGGCAATAGAGGAAGTCACTGCCATTCTACTTATTGGTAAGAGAAGGGATGCGAAAGCGCACATGCAAGGCAGCAAGTACCAGTTCTTGCCAGATCACCCCATGAAAACAAAGCTTTAGGCCCCATCGTCTGAAAAGACAGAACTGTGTCCATGAATCCAAGAAGCTGACAAAAGCAAATGCTGCCTATCTTGGGTCACCGACAACTTTTGATCAGTGGGATCTGCCGGAGCCACAGAGGTACAACATGTCAAACATTAGTATCTGCACTACAGTACTGGGTTCCAACTTGTGGAAGATGAAAATATCAAGAGATTCATAGCACAACCTATGTTCTCAGAAGATTATCCATCAGAGACATAGACGCATATGTACTCGGACTGCTACAGCTGCTATACAAGATGGCGGTGCTGGTATTTTCACAATGTACACAACTGGGTCAGAGATAGTTAGCATACAAGCAGGCAAGCACTGTTACAACTACAAAGCAGAAATAGAAGCCATCATACAGCATCGAAAACTGCTGAAGAGTCAGAAAAGGACTGTCATGGAGTAGTCCTTCTAACAGATGCTCTATCAGTCCATAAAGCATTGGCTTATGTCAAATTGTAATCCCTGCCCAAGAACATAACATGTTCAGCGAGAAGAAGAAAGTGTCACTCAAATGGATGCATACAAAAACACTAGCAGAGCAATCGACAAATCAAGGGATAAGAGTCGACCAGTCACTCCATAGTCGCTTATGAAAATGTTAAACTAAGATTCTTACAAGAGTGTAGAGGCAGAAAAATGGCTACCATCTACTAGACAAATGGGAACAAGGTATTCAGTATTCAGAACAGGACACAACAGACTTGATGCTCATACAAATGTTTGAAAAACTAAAGCTGTTGCGTGTGTGGTCTTTCGGCACCACACACCAGCGCATTTACTTGAGATATGTCCCACTTACTCCCCATCTTTTTAAAGTAGGAATATCTGTTACTGGATTTAAAACTTCGATTGATTATTGCCAACATGTATTAATGTCTTTCATGTTTTTCTATTCAGTAATACTAATAGCTTTATATTACTATATCTATTTTTATGAAAATTTATCTCTCTTGGCCAGTAATTTGGGCATTTCCTTTGCATTTTTATGATTAAAATGGGAATGCTGTACTTTAATGTTTTAAGTTCAATTATCATCAGCAAATGTTAATTTCGTTCGTACGTATCAATTCAGAACTTCTAGAAGTTTGGTTCTTAACCAACTGTTACCTATCTTCACTATCTTTTGGAATTTGTTTTTTTTATGATTTAAGTGGGAATTTCCGTAATTTGATGTCAGGCAACATACATTAATATCCTTCATAGCCTTCAATAGGGAATTTTAATAAAGAGAGCATCTGTCAAGTACGGTTGTCTTCAATAATGAAGAATTTGTGAATGAAAATGAGATCACTGATAATTTCTTGTTTTTGGTATATATTTGTTGCAAAAACAAAAAATATGTAGACATTACCATACCTCAACATAAAATGGCAGTAAACCTTGATTTAAATACCATAGATTTACTTGAATAAAATCTGATGACGAAGGTTTTCAAAATTAGTTTTATGGTTTTCGAAAAACGATTATTCATATCATTCTGCATTCCCGAGCAACACAAGTCCCTTCAGTGCTTTGATTTCCTTTGTGTATGTTTTCTGTTACATCATAACTAGCCTCTAATATATTAACGGAAGTGGTTTAGTTTGCTGACTCGAGATAACTTTACCCTTTTGGTTGAAGGCGTTAGCATCGAGCCAGACATTTTATATGACAAAGTAAGAAGTTTAAAACCGGAGGTAGGAATCTTGTACTTGTTCTTCGCAGAAATCCTATTAACCTGTTTATATATTTTCATTCAGCTTGTATTTCTATTTCTTATCACTGTTAATTGTTTTGCATGTAAAAGTAGTCAGTTTTCATTAAACAAAAGAAGAAGCAAGAGAAAAGTGAAAATAAACAAATGACCATGCAATGCAAAGTTAAATTACGTGTTTGTTACTAAAAACAACCATTTGACCTTGACCTCCAACTAGAGGTCAAGTGTAAAAATGTCTGTAAAATGTTCAAAATAGATTGCTAATCAAAATGTTTGAAAGAAATAATACAAAAACCATTAAAATATACCAAAATATTGCAAAAGATGCAATAAGTAATGGTGAACTTAAACCTATTTAATATTTATAGGGCGTGACATTGACCTTGAAAATAAACTATTTCCACCAATGGAACTTTTGGGAACTTTGTGGTTTCTGAAACTACAGATGTTGGTGATACTGAAAATACATGTTTCATTTCTGTTCAAATTTATTCCCACTTTAGCATATTTTTGAGCTAGGATGACTGTACTATAAGTTAACGCGACGTTTGATACCAAGCAGATCATACGGGCGATCGTTACGGAAGCTTTCCAGTCTCCCAGAAAGTGACGGTACTAGCATATTCGCTAGGGTATCCGGGCGACACTTTTAGCGCTAATTACAGAATTGTTACTTTTCTATATGAGGGGATGAGTTTTTGACCATTTAAGCAGTTGTAACTTCAACAAAAAAGGGGGATGCGATATTTACCGTAAGTTTAATAAAAAAATTGTCATTTCGCAAGTTTTCAAAATTAAGTTTCGATTAGCATTTAGATTTTTCAGACATTCCTAAAGATTATAGGAATAAGGACATGTGCACTTTTGTGCATTGTACATCACTCAAAACAAAGATGGCGTCGAAAATACATAATGGACATATGCCACAGAGAAACTGTATTTGAGGGTTACATTACAAGAAAACAAGGCAACCAATCAAAAATTCTTTAAATTTGGGAGGGTGACTTTTTCATAGATCAACAAACAGGTATTTGTTTTCAGATGTGACGTTCAAAATTCCTTTTCATGTCCAAAGTTCAGTTTACGACTGGAATGGGACAGACTGCAAGTAAGCAAATACTTTTCATCAGGCATGACTGTGTATTTTACGTTGTGCTGGCTTAGCTTGCGTGCAAAGTTAGGTTTGGGCAAGTTTATCACTGAAGAGAGTATATCAATATCTAGTTTTTCCCAAAAACAACTAAACGAAAGAAAAAAAAAGAAAAATGGACAAAACCAGCAAAGATAGCTAGAGCCATTGACGCTCAAGGCGCGATGGATTGTTGGTAATAGAAGAACGTAATCGACGTAATAAAGGTGAAGTCATGACGTCAATACAAACGTTGTCACTATGTTACAGACGTCGACATTTAAACAAAGCATTTACAGAGAGCGCACACGAAAACACACATCGTTATGAATTCAGCATTCTCTAGAGTTTAATAGAGGTAAGAATTTACTCATTTTTTTTTCAACCACCGTCAACGTAATATTTGAGAAAAGGTCTTGTAGACTATTAATTAAGGAATAAGTTAGGAATTAAATCACTAAACTGAAATGAAAGCTGTGCTTGAACCATGTATTTATTTATTTAGCATTAATTAAGACAGTGTTTAAACAGTCATGCAGTATATATAAACATGAGAGTAGTCACTTAAATATAGGTTATCTGCGCAACTTGTTTCTATTTTTGATGCCGGGGGGTGGGCGGGGGCGGGGGTGCGGGCGAGGGGAGAGAGTGAGGAGGCGTGGGAGCGGGGTGTTGCTTTTACTTTTGCTAGGCGGTGTACAGTTTCGAATCCTGGTTTCTGCTTAGTTATAATTCTTTGCTTCATTATATTATACGTTTACAGATGACTACACATACTACAAGCACACAACGAGTTCGAGTTCAGATATCCGTAGAGAAAGGTTTGCTGGGATTTCCTATCAGTCCAGCCCAGTACTATGTTGCAGTGGTCGGATCTGGACCACAAATGGGAAACGAAAATCCTTACATTGCACCACGCTGCAAGCGCGTTGGGAATAACATATGGGTAAAAGAAATATGGTACGTATTCCTGACTGATGTCGTCTGCTTATTTTATCCTCTTGAGTATTTCTCGCTAAATATCTAAAACAAATTTTTTAGATAATTTTATATTTTGCAATTATTAGAACGTTTTCTAAGCAGGACATTGCTAAAACACACAACTGTCGTCTCCGTCACATTTACTATAAACTTCTGTCATGACAAAATCTATCTTTTTGTCTTCATGTACTATAAACAATAAATAGAAATGTGAGTTGCACGCAGATGATAGTGAGGGTATTGAACTCGCAACATCTGTATAAAAGTGTTTTATTTCACAGTGCAACATTGACAGGTAGATTCTACAAGGACTTTAATATTTTACAGGGCTCCAAAGGAGAGCTGGGTCACATTTAAATTCCTCATCGTTCACGCACCAAGCAACACAATTGTACAAACAGAAGAGATTCCATGCCATAGGATATTTACAAGTCATTTTCCTGTCGTCGTAGAAACCAGGTTCAACCAAGTGAAAATAAAAGGCGGATGGGGTATTTATATTTAGAATCAAATTAATACTAATCAAAGCACTGAAGGATTATCTTTCGTATCTGCGGAAAATGTTCTTTGGATTATTATTTTTACTTTAGAAGACTTTCTGAGTTATATTTTGGGTTTTTATTTCAACCACCTTTGTAAGGCCGTTCAGTAGGCGTAAGCAAGAAAATGAGTGTCCTCAATTTCAATTAAGTTAACATGGCCCGCTAAACTTCTTGAGTAGACTTGTCCAGCAAAGTAATTATCAATTATTCATAACATACAGGACTTCAATGAACAGAAGTTTGTAAATTCTTGAGGGAGATTGTGGTAGTTTCTACAGTTAACAAATATTCTGAGTACTTCCTATGTCATAGTGCAATCTTATACAAGGACCACAATGGTTATAAGGTTTTTCTCAACACCCTTTTTGTGCTATCCTTTGTATAATATTTAACTTGACATGGTCCTAAATGTATTCATCGTTTCTTAGTATTTAATCATTGATTATTGTAAATGTAATTAGTATGATATGATTAGATAGCTTTAATTATGTATAATGTTAATATATTAAATAGTTCACTGTGCTATGTAAGTGTCAGTTTATACGGAATAAGATCTAAAAATAAAATATCTTCCGTTAATGTGGATGTTCGTATTTTGTCCATACTTCTTGTTCTAAGCCGTGCTATTTTTCTTTTCCAAAAGGATTTTACGTAAATGGACCACCAATAAAACAAAAGAACAATAACAGAGATACTAGCCAAGAAGTAAGAATAGAAGCAGAGAAATGCCGAGACCCTGATGAAACACCAGTCATCCAAAAGGAGGGAAAACGAATTCAGCGAGTGAATGATATTGAAGATCAGCTAAGAGAGAAAGAGAAAGTTAAAGAACAAAATGGAGCCGGCGATATAAATAATTTAGGTATAAAAACATTTAGAACTGTTTAGACAATTAACTTCAGCGTTTTTTACTGTTTTTTTTTTATAAACTCCTGTTCCACTTGCGTTTCAATGAAATCGCTGTTTATTACGTCTTTTGCAGAGCTTGAAAAACTACATGACAGCAAACCTGCTGAGACAAAGTCTGGTTTAGACCATGGTGATGGTATTGGTAAAGACTTAGTTAGAAGAGATAAAAACAAGATATGCCGAGAGGACATGCAAAAAGTGATTAATGAAATCAGAAAAGATTTTGAATTAGAAAAGGTAAACTTTCAGGATACTTGTTAGAAGAAAACCATGGACTAATGCAAAATGTGTATTTGAATGTGTTTGGTAATTTGTAAATTATGCGAAAATGAAATTAAAAAACCGCACGTTGTCGTAAAGCATATTTTAGATTATTACATGCGTAATCCAAATTCTTAAAATGGACGGAGCTGACATGAAATAACAGCATTCAAGTATAACAAGATAAGTCACTACTAGCTATGGAATGTGATTAGTATTAGAAGGCCTCCGCACAAACCTGAAATAACCATTTTGTAAATTTTGTAAAACCACTGTTACAGTACCACAATGTTTCAGCTTAATCTCAAAAGAAGAAAACAAATCTTTCTTTTTTTAAATAGTATTTTACGTATTTACCATTTCAGGTGTTGACAAAGAAGGGAGACATGGTAAAGATTCAAATGAAAATTAATAAATCTGTTTTTGAGCGATTTGATCTCCGCCCGATGGACATAGACAAAGCCGCCAAAGGAATTGGCTTGCAACCCATTTATAATTTACCAGAAATACGAGATGGCTTCTTCCGTCAACAATTATGGTACTAAAATTTGATTAACTTAAACATGAAACAAATTCAAGGTTTTGTAATTTTAATTCTTTCATGACATAAACTCATGCAGCCAAATATAAGCTTTGAACGACGACTGATTTTTAAGAAAAACAAGAATGAATGTTGTAATCAATAGTTTTGTCAAACATTCTTACCACAACCAATTATTTAGATGCTCATAAAAGTATGGCAAAAGACTGCAAAATGTTAATGCGACTATTCCATTGTTATTCAGGCTTCCTCGAGAAATGGCTGACGAGTTTTTGAAAAGAAAAAGAGCAGAGACATACAGACTTGCG
Source organism: Saxidomus purpurata (assembly GCA_022818135.1). Lineage (NCBI taxonomy): Eukaryota > Metazoa > Mollusca > Bivalvia > Venerida > Veneridae > Saxidomus > Saxidomus purpurata. Next base: position 42,492,135 of record JAFMSR010000001.1, on the reverse strand, counting down.
ATACGTGGCAAAGAGACAAACCCAGTTAATGAAAATAAAGCACTTGTTACTCCAGCGTGGAGAAAAGGTAATTTTTAAACGTATTAGATTTTCATTGTCACATGGTGAGATTGAGAAAAGGTTATATTGTTAAATTAATGTAAGTGCAGGTAAATACGTAGGCTTAATTGAACAGTCAAATAAAGACCACCTATGGAACCCACCTAAACCTGGACTTAGATGAAAAGTCGTCTTCAATCACAGGTCTTTGGATTACAGATAAAAATTGCACTGTAGTTCTCTTATCTTTGATTAAGTATGCTAGAACAGAGAATACTGTTTTATCAGAAAACACTGCTTGATAAAAACATACTTGATCAAACGAGCCTAAATGGTATTTATTCTGTGATATTTTAGGTGCACTCCTACACAGAACAAATGTATGCAGAAGTAATCACATAACTGGTATATTTAAAAGAGACAAGTCTCTGAGACCAATTATTCCAGGCAATATCGAGCGTACAATACCCAGAACTCTACAACCAATTCTAGAGAAACAACCCACTATTACCCAGGACGTAATGACTAAAGTAAAGAAAGAAGTTTGTATTGACAAGCAAAATGTACAGTCACATTCCAAAGAGAAAAGTGGTAAATAAAAATATCATATTTATAACAATTATTCCAATTAAATGTATCATTTTAATCGGCTCTTATTTGGAATATAGCTAAGGTAACAGTCGGTTAACTTTAAGGGTTATATTTCTACAGTTTCAAAGACTTATTATAACAATTTCGAGGATTAAAGAGATTGAGGACCGAAAGCTCTTCGGAGTAAAAACAAAAAAGTCCGCTAACATTACCTTACCAAACAAGTCTTTTTTTCAATCAAAAGTGAATCGACGGATAGCTTAACAGTCGGTTAAAGTTTTGAGTAACCGGGTTCAGGAATATGAAATATATTACAATTTTATTTTCATTGTAAAGTATACATTGTTATATCTTGTGCACACGTTGGACAATGTATGTATTTGTAAAATGCATACCGTGCGATCTACACAAGCTGTCATATCTGCTTTTATTTATAAATATGACACCCTCGATATGAATGGTGCAGTTCGTTTATTTTCCAATTAATATTGCCACTTCCATATTTTTTCAGAATCTGAAATAACACATGGGACAAACACAGTTGCTGAGCAGGCAAACGAACCTCAATCCGCTGAAACGGCAAAAGCCGACCTAAACAAAGAGTACGAAGTAAAAGATACTGAGAACAAAGGTGTACAGCAAGAACAATCATCCAGCACATCAGAATCCCCATATAACATGAAAGGACTGGCTCTAATTGCCACAGGATTAGCTGTTGCTGCAGGCCTAAAATATTTCCTGTTTCAATGAATGTATATATTGATATAATCAGTTCAACTGTTTTTTTTTAACATTTGATTAATAAGTAAATTGACAAAAACGAGTTGTACGTTTGTCTTGTTTTCAAAATAATTATTTTCACAAAATATTTCAATTTGTCTCAATGAAAGCAAGGTCGAGTTTAAAAAAGGGTCGCCTGGGTATCTATGTGTAAACCATATACAGGTCAGTTTAACAATACGTTGTCAGATTACACATGTTTGACCCGGACCGTACAATGTATAAATTCAGAATATTTGTCTGTTATGAAATTCTTGTACTACTCGGTGGGGGCGACATACAGTAACTTGAGTTTATAGTATTGTTTAGAAATGCTAGACATAAATCGTTTTCAAACATAAAACTTTCTATTCGGTCATTACACCTTCACGTTTGATAACGCGGTAACCACTCATTGTGCTCCTTCGTACTACACGGAACAGAGAAGGGTAGATGTTTGTCCCTTGCTTGCTTATGCCTTGGTCACATATCCGTACGATTTCCGTACGCTTTGTAATTTAAACAATTGACTGGAGAATTGCGAGCAATACATTAGTCCCCTACCATATTTAAATCATGGTTTCATGACTTTTGACCTCTCAGTGTGAACTTGACCTTGAACACCTGTGGTTGGAACATGAATTCTGCACGATGTCTCAGTGAGATGAACATTTGACTAAAGGTGATGAAAAGGCCTTAAACGGTTAAAGAGATATAGTTTCATGAGCTTTGACCTTTAATGTGACTTTGATCCCTCGGCCGTAGCTGCCACACACACAACAACTGTGTGTAGTTATTTGACAGCTGGTCCATACATATAAAAGTTACAGCCGGTACAAAAATACTGCTATGAAGTTATCATCATTCCTGCCATAGCAATCCCACTTGTTGGCCATCCAACTAACAAAATAAATAAGGTGCATTATCTCCTTATTGCCCTACAAAGTGTTATGGCATGATCCCGGCTTCTGGAAAAATAGACAGGAAGATGGACAGGCAGATGGGGAAAAACTGTGCTTTTTCTCCTGATTGCCATCCATCCACAAACCAAGTTTCAATATGTAAGCAATATACAAACAATGTACTTGGTGAGTACTTGCAGGATCAATATTTAGTGTTATTTTTCATCATTTCTATTGCCATAGCAACCACAATTATTGCTAGACTGAAAAAATGAAATTATATGCCTTACCTACTTATTGACCTCTATCTTAATACATGTATGATTTTTCAATATCCTAGCGGAAATACTTTTCAAAGTAATTACAGGAAATTTTGCAGACAGACAAGCGGAGACTTTAGAACTATTTACAATTACAGCAATATACACTAAAGTTATCCACTACAAACAGTTTTTTTTTCTATTTTTGTGTTGCCCTTTCGGAGAAAAGGCGATACATAGGGATCGCTTTGTCCGTCGGTCCGTCAATTATATTGCTTATGACAAATGAATGGTGATGCCGCCAAATTTTGTAGGTCAAGGTCACATTTGACAGAGTTATGCCCCTTTTTGTAAATAGATTTTGTCATGAAAACTTAACGTTGGCTATAACTTTGCCATTTCTCAAGATTTCTTCATCTTATTTCAAATTGAAATGCTTATGACAAAAGGGTTGTGGTGCTGCCAGATTTTGTAGGTCAAGGTCATATTTGACAGAGTTATGCCCCTTTTTGTACATAGATTTTGTCATGAAAACTTAATGTCGGCTATAACTTCGCCATTTCTTAAGATTTCTTCATCAAACTTTCAAATTGCATTGCTTATGACAAAAGGGTTGTGATGATGCAAAATTGTGTAGGTCAATGTCATATTTGACGGAGTTATGCCCCTTTTTGTACTTATATTTTGTCACAAAATTATTGGTTATTCTGACAAAGCGTAAGAGGGCGACACAAGTGTTCTACTGAACACCCATCTAGTTACTAACAATGACCTTGACATTGGCCTGATTGACTCCAAAATATATTCAAATGTTCTCCAAATCCCTCAATTTTTGTGATGACAGGTCAATCATTACTCAAGATATTACCAGTTCATTGTTTTC